>ML777312.1:439209-452278 GCA_009831015.1 Picea engelmannii | reverse complement strand
ATTCAGATCTGCTTGTATTGATCTTCATTTCTTATTCAGCCTTTGGAGGCATTATTTTGTAATAGCGGGAGCATTTTGTAGCATCTCTTATCTATTGTCTATCTTCTTGGCCATCTATTGAGCATTCCAGATCGGCATCTTCATTGTAGCAGGTTTCTCTATTTTATGAATAAAGAAGAATTGAGATGTTTTGGTTTGTCTATCTTATTGCATATGGTTGAGGTATGTTCCATGGTTATCTCTTTCTGTTATTTGCTGCATACACACATATAAACACATCTAAAGGGTAGATCAGCAAAGTGTTTGACGAAATACCTCACTCGGAAAAAGTTTTAAAAAGACACCAAAACAATGATGATCCTTGCATAATGGCTTGGGATCATTACACATTTCCATCATTGATCAGCCCCGCTCTTCATCAAAAGAGTGACACTAAAGTGGTCGATCTATTTCGATGCTCAGTCAATCCCACTCTCTCGTTAGAGAGTGACACCAAAGCAGTCGATCCGTTTCCACCTATTGACCCCATTCTTCCCTTGAAGAATTAAACTCAAGTGGTTGATTCGGTTCTGTCATCGGTCGATCCCAATCCTCCTTTGATGAGTGCCAAAGTGACTGATCTAGTCCCTTCCTGGGTGAGTCCCACTCTTCCTCTAAAGAGTGCCAAAGTGGTCGATTCTGTTTCGCCATTGGTCAATCCCATTCCTCCATTGAGGAATTTCAAAGTGATTGATCCAATCCCTTCCTCGGTCAGTCCCACTCTTCCTCTGAAGAGTGCCAAAGTGGTCTATCCAAGTCCACCATTGGTTGATCCGATCCAATCATCGGTCGATCCTACTCTCCTTCTAGAGAGTAAACTCGATACTACCCATGTTTTTCTCATTAATACAGACTCTACCATACCGAGGGGCATTCCTCCTTCTCCTGTGAAATCCCCTCCAAGTAATGAGGCCATCCTTTTTTATTGGGGTGTGCTAACTAGACCTCATCTTCCCTCCCACATTCCTTTCTATATTATAGTACAGGTTCGTGGTCAGCACATTCCTGAAATGCTGATAGATGAAGGTGCGTCCATTAGTATTTTGTCTTATGTTGCTTGGTAAGCTTTGGGTTGTCCGCAGCTTGCACTGATTACATAGAATCTGTTAGCTTTTAACAGAAGAACTAGTCAACCTTTAGGGATTCTTCTTCAGTTTCCTGTAACTTTGGGAGGGAAAACTATCTCTATTGATGTCATGGTAGTCCGAGACCCCTTGGATTTCTCTTTACTCCTTGGGCAGCATTATGTCTATTCCATGAAGGCTATTGTATCCACTCTTTTTCGTGTGATATCTTTCCCTCACGATGGAAGAATTGTGACTATTGATCAACTTTCATTCATCGGCCCTGACTAAGTTACCTCCCTAAGAGGTTCCTATATGCAGACAGTATCGCCCCTGCCGCATGTCAATTATGTGGCATTGTCTCCCATAACCTCAACTTCCAATGATTTGGATCCGGTAGTTGACATGGTGATCTCTTCGGTAGGATTATTGAAGCATGATCTCCTTCCTCCTATCACGACCCTTGACATGTGTTCCTTCCAGAGTGATTCTTTTCCATCTAGCGATGATCTCTTGGAAGCCATGACTGAGTTTTGTCCCTTGACATGGTATCCTTCCAGAGCATTATCCTCTTGGAAGCCATGATCAAGAAGCAACCACGAGCATGGTTTCTCTTCTCTGTGGCAAGCTCATTAAAAAATGAAATAGAGGTCCTGAGCATAGTTCTTTTCCTGTGTCAAGCTCGTTAAAAAATGAAACAGTCATCTCTCTTGAACCTTCTTTTCATCCACCCTCCTCCTTTTTCTCATCTACTAGAGAAATTGGTGACGACCTCAGATCCGGTGAATGAATAGAAGCTTGGAGGGCATGTCTCCAACCTTTGATGATCTTTCTGGAGTTAAGCCACTAGCTTTCAGGCTGGGGGCATACCGAGCTTAGTCTTTGTTCTTTCTCATGCTCGTAAATACATGAGAATGCATCCAGGTAGACTTTTATCTCTTTTTCGGACCTGTATGGATATACAAAAAAGGAACCCCCCTAGATTCTCCTTTAAGCTCTTTTCAGACTCTCTAAACATGAAAATATTGCCGAGTGATATTGCTTCCTTTCCCACTTGTTAAACGGTATGAAAGGGCATCTTTCGAGTTATAATTTATCTCTTTTTCGGCCTCGTGAGACTAACATTATGAAAAAGGACAACATTGGAGTCATCTTTAAGTTATTTTCAGACTCTTTAAAGATGAAAAGATTGTCGAGCGACCTTTTTCTCTTTACGCTCATTAAAGTATTTGAAGAAAACGTCTGTTGAGTGATAGTTTATCTCTTTTTCAGTCTCATCAAACTACTGTACGAAAAAGGAATTGAGAGAATTCTCTTTTAAGTGTTTCTCCAGACTCTATAATCATGGAAAACCTTCGAGTTTTCTGTCTTTGGACTCGCTAAAATAAACATCGATAGAACCATGCGGGACCAAACCCTTACTTCTTCCAGTTTGTTAAACAAAGGAAGAGGAACTTACCGAAGGTGAGTTTTATCGAGCATGTGTTATCCTCCTTGAGCTAATTAAATTAAAAAGAGGTACTCATCTATCAGGATGGGGGAAAATTTGAAAGAAGCAAGCCAAGCAGTCTTAGAGTCACCCTTGAACACGGCACTTTGTCTTTTGCACGCATTACAATCTGCTGAACCTCTGCACTGAGCCAATCCTTTGAGTTTCTTTCACTCCTCTCGATCACCTAATGTAAGTCACAACATCCACTGCATCATCAAGTTTTGTTCCATATCATGTTTCTGTTGTTGTGTCTCAGTGTTCAAGGGAAGTATCTGCCTCGAGAGTCAGCCATCACAAATATCTTGTCTCAATACCCATGTCAGTCCATGTTCATTTGATCTACCAATTACATCTCTATGTCCATTTCATGTCGTTGATGGGGGATACATAAAGGCCCTCCTTCGAAGAGCCTATTCCTGTCGACCTCAACACATTATCCAGGAACTAGGATTAGAAACTAATCAGTACTTTGGGACCTGCATGCCTTAATGGCAGGCCTCCTCACATTTGACAGTGGGTTTACATCATTGACCTCTGATCGAATGATTCCACGGATGTTCGAATCTAGCTCATCCATTCACATTCATTTGGATGTACTCGAGTACCTTGGGAATCATTGGCATTAATGGTGATCTCCCTCGCGCTTGTTAACGGTTTACATCATTGACCGGTAATCAAGTGGTTTCTTCCATGTTTGACATCAGGACATCCATTCACATGGTTAGATTCATACTACATCGGGATCGGTAAGAAGACCCTGGGTTGAGTGATCACTTTGATATGTACTTTTCCCAGGTTGCGATGGAGTTTCTCTTGAACAATGACACATATATTATTACATAGATCCACTTTGTATCGGTCGTGGCTATGTCTTGTCATATCATAGATACACTATGTATTCTTCGTGGCTATGATCATTTCATGTCATAAGAGTATAGATCCATAGTGTATTATCAGTGGCTATACCTTTTTATCAATACAATTATGGATCCGCAGTGTATTTTATGGCGGCCATATCTTGCAAGTCTTGATCACCCAAGCATAGGTACGCTTGCCTTGGGTTTGAAACATGTCATAATATTTGTTGGATGTTTGTGTGCAGCTTCTGTCAGGTTATCCATGCCTATACCCTTTCTTGAAAGTCTACAGATAATTTTAGTTATCAGTTCCAGTCTTCTAACTTCATACTTTGGGGGGCAATCTATTACACATAAAAAATACTCACTTTGATAGTGTCGCAAGTGTCATCATTACAAAGGTCGCAAGTGTTGCATTTTTCTCACAAGGTCGCAAGTGTCGCATGTTGCTCACAAGTGTCACAAGTGTCAAAGAAATCATACTGTCATGATGCCTATGTCGTGCCTATAATGACATGAGAAGGACACTTGAAACACCTCAAACATTTTATTTGGAAGAGAAGAAATGAGTCAGCAGGATTATAAACCTTTTGCCATCTGAAAGCACTCAAAAAACTAAGTTTTTGAAGGAGAGCGCTCCCCTATACCTCTTCTGGGAGCGTTGACGCTCCCCCTTACACTGTCTGGGAGTGTTATAAAGCTCCTTTGGCCCTTTTGAGGGAGTGTTGGTGTCTTTAGGAGTGCTGGAGCCCCCCTTAAGCCTACTGGGGAGCGATATAGTGCTCTGAGTGCCCTTTTGAAGGAGCGCTGCCTATTTTATGCAACAGTTGAGTTGTTGAGATGAATGGGGGAAGGATATTTTGATTCTTAGAAGGCATTTGAGCTCGAATCCCTAGTCCAGCCATGATCTTAGGGTAGATCCTCAACTGAAGGAGGAAAATCCTCACCTTCCCCAAGGATATCTCAAGTTGTTGAGCCTATGCAAGGCTATATAAGCAAGCTTTCTAATGGTGAAGAGGGATGGTAAAGGAGAGAATCACACCAAACTTATGATCTTGTAAGTGGTGTTGGAATAGAGATAATTTGGAAGCAAGAGACGTATGATCTCATAGGGAGCAATCAGTGAAGCTATCATCATTTGGATCGTGGATCTTTTGAGAAAGGGGTAGACAATGAGGACTTGACGAAAGTGTTGCAATCCATCTATGGTTGTAAGCAATGTTTTGTCCTCATTAATATAATTTTCTTGGCCTGTTTCTTTCTAATTTGTGTTCAATTTCACATGAATTTGTCTCTTTATTAGATAGACCTATTTCAGACTAATCTTGATAGAGTAGGAAGTGTTCGTACTTTGTTTGTCTACAGGGCTCATCAAGGAGCGAAAGATTGAAGCTCCACTCGGAGCATGCAGGGACAAACACCGGTAAAAGGTACTTCTTTTATCCTTCCTCCTCATGCATGAGTTTGTATAGATCTAAAAGGAAGTTAGTGACCATGATAAGTACTTTCTATCTTAGAGTTCAGAGTCTAGCTCTTTGAGGAGATCTACTTGTCCACAGGGAGATTTTCCTTCAATAGCCCTTGTGGTCGACCTCCTTCCATCACTAAAACAAGGGAAGTCTCTACTTAGGTGATAGTGGTAGACACTTCCAATTGGTACACAATATTGGGATCTTGTGGAGGAATTTGCACAAGTATAAATCATGTGGTAACATTTTTGCATCATTGTCAAAGTGGATTGAGTCACTCTCCCTACAACATCCTTTTGGTGAGCTTACCCCAAAGCCCTTCTTCCTAATCTTGTATGGTGATTCCATTGAGGTTAAAGTCCCTCGCTTACATTTTATGGTCCAAAGGAGATCATCTAGTGACTCCACTAATATATTTTGAGGTGTCATCCTATTCTCAATTTTTATAAGATTGCATATTCTTAAGTGATGGAATTGTGGAAGCTTACGATTATCATCAATTTTATCCTTATAATAATTTTGAAACCATTCTTGGATATCCAAATAAGTTTGAACTGAAGTGGACAAGGGATTTTCTAGAGTTTAAAAATGATCTGTCTTCAATCATTTCTCATGTTGTAAAATTCTTGAAGTACATACAAGGAGTATAAGAGGAACATGAGGATGTACAAATAAAATTGTTTATGTTTTCCCTGACATTAAGATTACAAGATTGGGTCAAGGTTTTCTGCAAACCGGAGGGCATATTTTCCTTCGTAGAACTTGTCGATAAATTTCTTGAATATTATATCTTTCCTTTTTAGACATATGAAGACATCCTTAAAGATCTCATGATCTCCCTTTAAAGGGAAGGTTTCTTCCTTGAAATTCTTGTAGAAGACCTTATGGAAGCACACCATGCTCAAGAAGAAGAATCCATTAGAGTGTTCATCCACATGAATATAATACATTGGAATCTTCTCAACCAAATGAAAAAGAACGGTTGGATAAATTCTCCTGAAAATTGGAGGAAAATATTAAAGAGTATAAGAAGTTTTGTAGGCAATTGGTTGATTTTTACATAGATGTACAACCTTTGATTAACCTTTGTGAATTAAGGTAAGGGGTGCATGACCTCATATTGGAATGGTATGAGCAATGTCTCGATGATTCAATGGAGCAAGAATTCACTAAAGCATATTGTTGGGTAAAGACATTGTGTGTCAGCATACGAGAGAGATGTAATCAACCTTGGGTTTTATACAAGATATTGGAGTTTTATATAGACGAAGGAGAATGGGATGATTCATAAGAAGACATAGATCTTGATTAAGTTATCCCTCTAGCTGATGAAGTGAATGATGAATAATTTATTGATGAAGAACCTCCACATATTGAGCATGCCTTGGATGACATTCTTGAAGATCACATACTTCCAAGTCAAGAACCTAAGGAAGAGATTTATGAACACCAAACCCTTGAAGAGGAGAAAGAGTCACCTCATGATTCCATTGAATACAATGAAGATTTGATTAAAGAATGAGAGTTTGAAGAGTTGAGTCATGAAAAGGGCCACCAAGCACACAAAGTAGAACATGAGTTTCTTTATGAACCTATTGAAGAACACTTTGGTGAAGCAGACCATGTTGAAGATCCAATCCTCAAAGAAGGCCCTTTTGAAGATGAAGCATCGGTTTTTTCTCCTCTATCTAATGAAGATGAAGTTATCCATGCTTCCATTCCTCCTGCACACAAAAAAGATAACGTGGTAAGAAGCACTTCTTTCCAAGTTTTTGATGTTGCTTCATTTAATTATTTAGAAAGTGAAGAGGTTTTGCAGGAACCCTTCGATGCATTGGACCCTTCATTCTATAATAAAGGTGATGATACAATTGAAAATATTGATGATTTTATACATGTTGTGAGACATAAATGGGACATGAGTTGTTCCATTTTTTTTATGGAGATCCCATTTAGGACATTGAAGGTTGTTCTCGAATGAGGAATATAGAAGTGGTTCCTTTAGAAAAACAACATGTGTATGTTGATAATGTAGATTTCTTGCAACATGAAGATGACATGATCATCCACTTGTTCCAACCACCCATGGGTGACTTATTGCAACACTCTCATGATAATTTCCATTCATATCTCATATGGTTCGATAAATATTCATTAGAGAACTTGGATCTATTCTATGAAGAATATTTTAAACCACCTTTATGCTCTAACTTTGATGAAGATGAGGCCATGACTTTCCCAGAGTAGGATTTTCATGACGATAATTTCCATCCTTCTCATTTTTCATCTTGTTATTCCACTAAAGATACAACTAGGATTTTTCATCGTGATGGTGATTTTCTTATGGGACAAGAATTTTTTCAACCTATTATTTGTTGCAAGGATTTGTAGTTTCACATAGAAGACTAACAAGCCCTACGTTGTGAGAAAACCATTTTCTCGATATATTCACCCATGTCCAAGTGTTCATCCATCCCATTTTTGGGTGATCATTAGGAATCCTTCATATTTATTTTCACTCCATCCCAAACCTCAGTGAGTGATGAGAGTTAGGATATTCAACCTTCAGATCCTTGAGGCCAACCCTATGAGCCTTCATGTTATTAAAACTATATTCAAAGATGGATTGAGAAATCTTGTGGTAATGTACCTTGGCATAATTATGTTCCTCGCTCCCACCCTCTTGAACTCTATTCTATTTTTACTCTGTTCTGATGGTTATCCTGACTCATGATTATCTTGTGTGTGATATATTTTATATTTGGTTTATGATTAAGCACAAAGGTATAAATTTTTAGTTTGACCAAATGCTAGGATGGATTAACTAGCTATATGATTATACCTAGCTCTTCAACTGACATGTATCATTAGCTAGGTATGGAATTTTCACATTGCATTGCATTTGCATCATACATCCATGCTAGTATAGCTTTGTGTTCTCTTGCATATGCATTGCATTTTCATTTGTATGTTATGCATCCATGTTAGGAAATTTCATTGTTCATCATTACTTTATCATGTATAGTTGTAGAATATTTTTCCTTTCCAACACAATTTTTGATATACTACTAACTCTAGTGGATCACATCCACTGGCCTACACTTCTAAAGTACTAGTGTTGTTAGATGTGGGTATAGGATTGAAGGTCTTGGATAAAAAGATACATTAAGGTTCTCATACACTCTACGGTGTGAACATTCCCCATGTTGGAGAAAGATGTTACTCCCCATGCCTATTACACATTATTTTGGTCACTCTGGTGATGTCTCTACAGTTATGTGTTTAGGCTCTCATAAGGATTTTTTGCCTGAGAAAAGTGACTAATGTCTTCTTCCACATAACATATTTTTAATATGAGTTCGCAGGTTGACTATGTTGTAGGGTGTGATAATCTTGATTCTTGCATGCAACCCTATACCTAGCCTGCAAGGTGTTCACAGTCTTCTCTATAGGTATGGTGCGAAACTGTTTTAGAGATTAAAAGGAAGAGGAAGTTATGAAGGTTATAGAAGAGTATCTTCTAGAAAATGAGTTGGCATTCACATGGTTGTCATCCTACTAACTTCTCATATTTAGTGGGATCATCCTCATCCCTTTAACCATCTCTCCTTCTCCTATATAATGAAAGGTTTCTCAAGGAAGAGGTTAAGCAAGATTGAATGAAGAATTGATGAGGGAATCGTGTGAAGAACTCTGTTTGGATTGAAGCTTGAAGACTATTTGTCTATCAAGTTGTATTGGATCTGCTTCATGCAAGTGTAGAGAAAGTGCATGTGTTAGAACCAAGGACCACTAAAAGGAAGATTACGACATCAAGGCGATCTGGTTGTATCTTCTACTTTCATTTAATATAATACAATGACATGTCCCTTTTCCATAAAATCACTCTTATTTTATTACATAACTCCTTGATCATATGCATAGGTTGACATTGAATATACTTTGCTAACTTCACTTTGGTTGGTTTGTGTTGTCTTGGAGCTGATCTCACAAGAGCATCAGAGCGAAGTAGGAACAACAGAGACCTAAGGAAGTGATATAAAGGTACGTCACTCATTCCTTCTCAGTAGTAGATTCAATGACTGCAACTTAGAGAAAGAGTCATGTCCTGTCATGTTTTCTTCTAGATCCAGGTGGATCTAGGGAGATCAGTTAGTGTCTACACCTACCGATTTATCCCATAACAAAATTGGTGACTCCACTGGGGAAAAATATTGTTGACCTTTTCCTAACAAGGGTATAATCTCTGATTCTGAAATCCGAGTGCTTGTTTGGTCGAGAGCCTTTTATTGGATTAAAATTTGGGATTAATTATCCTTTTTGATTGCTTACTACTTGGAAAATTGTTGTCCATGTGCATTTGAAGAGACTAGTCTTGTCAGTTTTTTATTTTTATTTTCATTGAAAGATTGATTTGGGTGTTTGTTGAGTATTTCATTTTCATTGGTTGCTTACTTTTTCTTAGTTCCATCCCTATTGCTTGGTTTCTAATAAAAAATTAAATATTTTTTTTCTTTTCTTTTTTTTAAGTAGTCATTTATTCGAAAATATTGGTATTCAAATATTGAAAGAGAATGAATAGGGAATTTGCATTGTTCATGATTATTTGATATTACATTTCAAGAAAGATCATACATTGTAGTTCGCATTGTTCCAGAAAACTCCTCTTTCCCTCCTGTAGATAGAATTCATCGAATGAAAATTTGTATCATTCATCCCTATTTACGCATTGTTGGGTCAGAGTATTACACAACATTGGTTTCATTTCCATCTCCTTTTGCTTAACAACATCCTTTAATAATATTGCACAACTTTAAAATTCAACTAGCAACTTTTCTAGGGCTCTTTTGCACCAACATTAGCTAGGATAGATCTTTGGAATAGGCAGTGAGACACACTCTCCAAAGCGCAAAACACACATAGAATCTTATGATAAGGAGTATCAAATTCCATTTGCAGCATTTTGTCCTGGGAAGCCCTTCTCACACAAGGGTCAAACCTGAGGTCACATTGAGATTAACAGAGTTACTCACCATGCTTTGTTGATCTCGGTGTAGATATTGCATGTATTATGGGGTTCACTTGAAGCTATACCCACAATGATGAGTGGAAGCCTCTCAAGTTGATTTCGGGCTAGATACCCTGCCCTTGCATGTGGATCAGACTATCGACTATTTCCCCAGACATCATTGATTGTTTGTGGTAACCTTAGTAGCCTATCTTCTTAGGTTCTTACACAAGGTGACTGTGGAGGGGTAAGTCTTCATGGTACCTGGAATCGATGTTGGCCAGACTCACTCGGGTTCCTTGGAGGGTATACCCATGATTATGTGTGGGATCTTACACCAGGGTGTAAGTTCATTAAGCAGGTCATCAACGTAACTTTTCCACCCTAGCCCAGCCCCTTCTTGTCTTGTCATCATAATGTTGGATTTCATCACCAATTAGTGACTTTGAAATTGGAAGGTCTTGTTTGCTTGGTTTTTCTTCCTAGATTTTACTAGCGTGTGATGTTTTTTTACCCAAGTTGGCCATAGAATTTCTTTCGTAAGATTTTAACTCGATCACAATTGACCCTCCACTTCATTCATGTAGAATGCAATGCCTACCTCCAGAAGATCTAGAAAGTTCTCAAACCTTGTCTACCAACTCACCAGAGGGATCTCCTAAACAGAGTGAAGTCCAAGACGTTTCCACTCCATAAGTGGAAAGAACTAACTCTTTAGAACGGTTCTGAATTACCAATTCTCGAGAGGACTTCTGACTTCCTCCCGACTTTGTGAGATGTATTGTTCGACTGAATTCTTCCAGAGAAATAGTTGTTGAGTCTTATATATTACCAACCAGACCTTTCACAAGACCTGAGGGTCAAGATCCTTTTTGGACTACTGGCATTTTTAGACAGGATCTCTTTGGCTCAAGAGCAGGCGTTGATATCACTGTCACACCTGAGCTGCCCAAAACATCCAATCCAGATGCAATACCTTTTACTACTTCCTATTATTTTCCTGGTTCAGATGCTCTGCCAGTCGACCACATCTTGACTATCCCCCTACAAACGGTCCATTACACAATGGTCCCAGATACTATGTTGGAAGATTGGTTGTTGTCATTGATGTCAACCCTAGTCATGGGTTTTGTACCGCAAGATTGATGAAGGTATTTGGACATGAAGGAAAATGTACATGCATATACAAAACCCATGGATGGATAGTATACATCATGTTGTTTCTGGTGGTATGTGGCATGTCACGTGGATCCTCATGGTTGAGGAGAAATGAATTTTTGAAGATGACAAAGTGAATTGTACATGTAGGCCCTGAAGATAATTAAAGAAAAGAATTACAAAATAAGAAAGTGCCAGGCCGGCTCTAATGTTAAAAGGAAGTGACATAAATGGTATAAATAAACATCATTATACATTCATTTGATACAAGTCAAATTTTAGAGATAATAAGAAGATAAGAAGGTCGGATTTCAAGGGAGGATGAAGTCTTTTGGTGATGTGTTCTAAGGTATGTTATTTTCAGGTCATCTTACCATTTTTTCTATAACATTTTTTCTAGAACGATTCAGATGGTGAAATCACTATGGTATTGAGACAACATATCAAGGTACTGCTAGTAAAAATTTCAGCTCTTGATGCGCTATAATTATGGAGATACACTCTATGGAAGATAGGGTTTGTGACCAGTCCTAAAGCTAGTCAATAAACAGGTGTTCCGGGTAAAATAGTCATAACGTTTTCATACATAATCCAAATGAAGTGGGACCACTTCCATTGGAAATAGTACAGATTTTAGTTTCTTTTGTGTGAGTTTTAGAATCAGATGTTAAATATTGAGCGCGGGGCATGTTGTACAAGTTGGGTCTTCTGAACAGACCAGAATTGAATAAAGTCTACCATTCTTTCTATAACCTCTTTTTGGGGAGGATTCAAGGAGTGAAAATTGGAGGATTTTTAGAGAATACATTGAGTAATATTATCTACAAGATCAGAGTACTCCAAAAATTGAAGAATTGCAGAAATTGAAGAAGTCTTAGGAAGCATTATCAGGTTCTATGTGATGATTGGTTGATGGTGATGATTTAATGTAAAGTTTTATTATCTCTCATATATTCTTGGGTGAAAGGAAGGGGCAATGATGGAGAGTTCAACTCTCTCTTGATATTGGAGTATTGTATCTTCCTCTTGGAGGTTTATCCCTCCCTCTACATTCGGAATCTGTAACTACCTTTGGAAGTCATTACTTCCCTTGAACAATAAACTATTGATTATTTCTCATATATTGTGCATGGTGTATAATGGTGTATTGGTGTAACTCTTATAATATTGTTCATTGCTCATTGGATATAGTTGAATGGCTTAAGTATAAGTTGAAAAAGGTTTTAAATTGTACTTGATACTGATTCACCCCCCTCTTAGTATCAACAATTGGTATTAGAGCGGGTTACCTTTAGTACATTTTAACCACTGGAAGGAATATCCTATGCAGAAATGGAAGACAACATTCCAAATGGGATTCCACCATTTGATGGAAGCAATTTTGAATATTGGAAAAATATAATGGAAACTTACTTGAAAGCTCTTGGGGCAGATGTTTGGTTCTAAGTTGCTTCAGGATATAATGCTTTGAAGAAACCAAAGACTGCAGCTCAAAAGGAAGCAAAAAAGAACAAAAAACTGGCAATAGATACCATCCTGGATAGATTGACAGATTTAGTGAAATCCAAGGTGGGATCATGTGCATCAGAAAAAGAGATTTGGGACAAGCTACAAGACCTTTATGCAAGGGAAGAAGCAAAAGAAGAAGAAGAAGTTGAAGAACATTACAACATCTCAGATTTTAAAGAAGAAAATAGAGGTCGGTTCTTTTGCTTTAATTGTGAAGGAGTACGACATGTTGAATTTGAATGTCCTCATCCAAGGATTGAAAGAGATGACAATGAAGAAGAAGAAAATCATAAAGTAGAAATGATTCAACAAGAAGATGAAAATCTTAACAAATTGAAGCATGTTGAGATTGAAAATAGCAAGCTCAAAGACACACGTAGAAAACTAAGAAGTGAATTGGTTAGTTGTGAAAAGACAGTTGTAATCTTGAAGAAACAATTAGAAGACTTTGAGAAACTAAGAGAAGAAACCAT
>ML777312.1:393753-437768 GCA_009831015.1 Picea engelmannii | reverse complement strand
ATGCATATACAACACCCATGGATGGATAGTATACATCATTTTGTTTCTGGTGGTATGTGGCACGTCACGTGGATCCTCATGGTTGAGGAGAAATGAATTTTTGAAGATGACAAAGTGAATTGTACATGTAGGCCCTGAAGATATTTAAAGAAAAGAATTACAAAATAAGAAAGTGTCGGGTCATCCCTAATGTTAAAAGGAAGTGACATAAATGGTATAAATAAAAATCATTATACATTCATTTGATACAAGTCAAATTTTAGAGGTAATAAGAAGATAAGAAGGTCGGATTTCAAGGGAGGATGATGTCTTTTGGTGATGTGTTCTAAGGTATGTTATTTTCAGGTCATTTTACCATTTTTGCTATAACTTTTTTTCTAGAACGATTTAGATGGTGAAATCGCTATGGTATTGATAAGACATATCAAGGTACCTCTGGTAGAAATTTCAGCTCTTGATTCTCTATAATTATGGAGATACACTCTATGGAAGATAAGGTTTGTGACCAGTCCTGAAGCTAGTCAATAAACAGGTGTTCCGAGTAAAATAGTCATAACTTTTTCATACAGAATCCAAATGAAGTGGGACCACTTCCATTGGAAATAGTACGGACTTTAGTTTCTTGTGTGTGATTTTTAGAATAAGATGTTAAATATTGAGCGCGAGGCATGATGTACAAGTTGGGTCTTTTGAACAGACCATAATTGAATAAAGTCTACCATTCTTTCTATAACCTCTTTTTGGGGAGGATTCAAGGAGTGAAAATTGGAGGAGTTTTAGAGAATACATTGAGTAATATTATCTACAATATCAAAGTACTCCAAGAATTGAAGAATTTCAGAAATTGAAGAAGTCTCGGGAAGCATTATCAGGTTCTATGTGATGATTGGTTGATGGTGATGATTTAATGTAAAGTTTTATTATCTCTCATATATTATTGGGTGGAAGGAAGGGGCAAGGATGGAGAGTTCAACTCTCTCTTGATATTGGAGGATTCTATATTCCTCTTGGAGTTTTATCCCTCCCTCTACATTTGGAAGCTGTAGCTACCTTTGGAAGTCATTACTTCCCTTGAACAATAAACTATTGATTATTTCTCATATATTGTGCATGGTGTATTATGGTGTATTGGTGTAACTCTTATACTATTGTTCATTTCTCATTGGATATAGTTGAATGGTTTAAGTATAATTTGAAAAAGGTTTTAAATTATACTTGATACTGATTCACCCACCTCTCAGTATCAACATACTACGCATCCTCACACCAAGATTATGACGGCTAGCCAAGCTCCCATTGGCATGCCACTTTTGCCTAGATTCACCCCAAGTTGAATTATTCTATTCCTTCTCCTACACAAATCCCATCTGGGACTCCTGGTATTTCCACTCCTTTTGGGCACCATCTCATTCCTGGTTTCATTCCGACACTTCCTTGACCCCTTTTTAGAGGACCTCTTCCATCCTCTATCGGAGGCACCGACCCTAGTGGCACCATCCCATCTTTCACACCTAATTACCATATTCATGTCGGTGGACACTTTCACCAAGGAGGCTAAATCCAATCCCCTTTTGCAGGAAAAATCCCAATTGGGATGCAACCCCCTATTGGAGGGAATCCCCCACCTACCCCACCCTATGGAAAAAACATACCTCCATCCTTGGCCCAGTATTGGAACTATCTTATCCAAAATAATCCTCACTCGACTGGGGGGCAACAACCTCAAGCTAGCTTCTTCATACCCCCAAGTACAAGCCAACCATATCCAGGTATGTCCAATCCTATTTGGGGCTTGAACGCTCAACCCCACACCCCTGTTCAAGGGAACAAACCCAACCAATACAACCCTATAAATTACTTTCCTCCACACCAACAACCGAATATGCCCGGATCTTCACATTATATGCCAACTGTTTACGGTGCTACTAGTCTACCAATAGGAATCCCTCCCCAAATTCACCAGTACCCACACGTGAATAGACAACTACCCTTATTAGCCACCCTGGACCTCCCTAATCTATCGAGAATTTTAAATGATTCGATCCATCACTCTCCTTAATGGCTCGCGACACCAACCAAACTACCATCTGACATCTGTAAATTCGATGGTAAACCAAGAGAGGACCTGAACAATCATGTAATGACTTTTCACCTTTGGTGTTCATCGAAATATTTGATGGATGACTCTATCCGTTTACACCTTTTTCAATGAACTCTCACAGGTTCCACCGCGAAGTGGTATATAGAATTACCACAAGGCTTCTTCACCGACTTCAACACCCTCACTATGGCTTTCCTCACCCACTACCAATTACCGATCTGTTACGAAATGAGAACCAAAATTTTGAGTTCTTTCAAACAAACCAAAGCCACTCATATCTCTGATCACATTCATGAGTGGTGACGGAGACGATGTCTCATCAAACTCGAACTTCCCAATCAGTTGCTGGCAGAGTGGTTCATGAAATCATTTGTGAATGACATCACTTGTGACATCGCTATGAGTGGAATTGTCACAGAATAACATGTGATCAGTCGTGCTCAATACCTCAACCTTGTTTACTCACAAACGGGTACTCTTTATGACTTACTCTGACGCACCTCATCCTTCTACTTCTGCTACTTCAACTACTCCTGTTGCTTCTCATGCAGCTGACGGTGTGATTGGCACTTTCCATGCCCAACCCCATTCCATCCAAGACTCTAGAAACAACACCAAATCCATTGCTTCTAATGTTCAAAATGATCCGTCTCCTACCACTCTCATCGACGAGACTTCTGAGGTGAACTCTGTTCAATCTACCCCTGCTGGATAAAATAAATCCAAAAAAGGGATGGGTAAGAACAAGGAGGAAAAAAATAATCCACAATTTGAGAAGACCAAAAGACAACCTATTGACGATAAGGATAAGCGCAAACCTTGATACCCTTGTCTTATCTATGGTGATGATCACTACACTAAGGATTTTCCAAGACGAGCCGAGGTTACTAATTTCCTTCAAGGGACCCCGAAACTGCCTACTTCGGCCGTGTTGTCACAACCCTTCCCTTCTCAACAACAGGCTCAATTGGTCATTCATGACCAACCTTCCCCCTCCACTACATCCTATGTCTTAATGTGTACAGGTGATTCAAAGAAGAATGACATCACACTTACCACTCGAGCCAAAGATTATGCTTCCTCCAAAGAGAATGTTGATGAAATACCTCCTTCGTTGGTCCAACCATCTCCCACAACTCCACCTACCAATGATCCTCTTCATCTTGAATGACCGAGCCTAGATACAGTTCTTCACCCTCCCCCAAAGGGCGTTATCCGAAAATCTGCTTTCAATCCTCATGCACATGCTACCTAGAACTATAGTATTGTCGAAGATCTGGCCCAAGCACCATCCGTGATGTCAGCTCTCGAAGTCCTTCAAAGTTGTCCTATACAATGGAAGGCACTATTGAAAGCTATTGGTGGAATTGACCCTACGGATACAAATTTAATAAATTTTGACTTGTAACATCACATTCCACAGTTACCCCCTCAACTCGCATTCCAAATACAAGTTATTGTCTCCGACAAGAACATTTGTAGAATAGTTATTGATGAGGGTGCCTCGACGTGTGTCATGTCTATTACCTGTTGGAAAGCCATCGACTCTCCTCCTTTAACTGAATCCCACAACATGTTCAAATCCTTCAATGGCTCTGGTTTTAAGCCTTACAGTGTCCTCCCTTCATTGCCTATTACATTAGAAGGAAAAACGGTCAACGTTGAAGTGGAGGTCTTTGACGCTCCTCTCGATTACAACCTTCTACTTGGTTGTAGCTAGATCGATTCCATGTGTGGAGTTGTGTCCACTCTTTTCCATGTCGTGTGTTTCCCACATCAAGGAAAAGTCATCACGGTGGACCAATTGGCCTTATTCAACTCTGATACACATACCAACAACCTCCCTTTTATTGCAAAACCCCCCCTGGATATGAGAACGTCGGTGTGGGTCTTCTTAAAGATTCCTCTTTGATGGGTACTTTCCCCATCCCACCACCCGATGTTCCACATCCATTCGTCGCCTCGATCAATATGATTTCCACCTCTGTTCGAGAAACCCCTGCGTCTTATGACCTGTGGATAGTACCCAACCCTGACGATCATCTTCGTTATGGCAACCAAATGCCTTTGAGTCCGGTCGAATCCGCTTATCAATCCATTCAATCGACAACCCCTTCTACCCCCTCTCTTAGTGATTTATCTCTGGATCCATTCCATGTCATTTTTCTTACGGACGAGATGATTATGTCTTTTATGTCCATGGAAGATACCCCTTGGGATGATGGACATCATTGTTCCATCCTCTTCCTAGAACAACACACCATTGAGAGTTACCAATGGATCTTGACCCCATCGACCATTGTCGTCATTTCTACTGTTCCCGAGTCTACACACAATATGTTCTATGAAGGGAACTTAAGTAATATTTCACCCACCATCCCCCTCAACATATCCATAAAACTTGGAGTTGTCGAAAATGTACATATCGGAGATTCGTGTTCTCATGACGAAGTTGTCACCTACAAGTCTCTTTTCCAAGAATTTTGTGACGTCCTCGCATGGATCTATGAAGAAATGTTGGGTATTGACCTCAACATTGTGGTACACGAGATTAAGACATACCCAAGCACTAAACTTGTCTGGCAACAACTTCGTCCAGTCCACCCATGTAAAGCAACCGCTATCAAGCTTGAAGTTGAGAAACTTCTCAAAGTTGGCTTTATTTACCCTCTGGCTCTAACTGACTGGGTTTCCAATCTTGTTCTGATTAACAAGAAACAAGGTATGATCCACGTATGCGTTGATTATAGAGACATTAATAAATCTTGTACTAAAGACAACTTTCCTACCCCCTTCATTGACCAGATCGTTGAAGATTGTGCAGGAAGTGAAATCTTCTCTTTGATGGATGGTTTCTCCAGATATAATCAAATCAATATCGTATCCGCAGACCAACACAAGACCACTTTTATTTGTCCTTGGGCCACTTTCGCCTACCAGAAACTTCCATTTGGTTTAAAGAATGCTGGTGCAACTTTTCAACGTGCTATGTCTTATGCCTTTCATGATATAAATCACATTGTGCAGCCATATCTCAATGACTTACCGACTCATTCCATGCATTGTGTAGATCATCCAACACACCTCCACGCCATTTTCCTTCACTGTCAGTTTTACCATATACGCTTGAATCCCCAAAAATGCATTTTCTGTGTAGAATCCAACCGAATTCTAGGATTTATTGTTTCATGTCAAGGGATCAGGGTAGATCCTTTGAAGGTCGAGGTGATTCTCAATCTTCCTCCTCCTTCCTCACTTTGCTAGCTACAAAGTTTGCAAGGGAAGGCAAACTTTCTTTGTCGTTTCATCCTGAACTATGCTGAGCTAACTCTTGGATTTACTCGGCTGCTCAAGAAAGGTTCTGAGTTTGTATGGGATGCCACTATTGACAAATCTTTCGAAGCTTTGAAACTGTATTTAAACCGTACCCCACTACTTTTCCCGCCCGATTACAGTTGAGATTATTTCTTGTATCTAGCAGCCTCAGACTCTACCATTGCTATGGTTCTCATTTAGGAGGATGATTCTCATGATGAATATGTCATTTATTATTTGATTCGGAGTCTCACGACTACCGAAACCAAGTATTTACATGTTGAAAAACTGGCCTTGGCCGCCATCCAAGTTGTTCAACGTTTCTGGCACTATATCCTTTTACACAAGACTATTGTGATTTCCAACTGCAACCCTATGCAACACATTCTTACACGCCAATTGCTAGGGGGGAAATAATCGAAATGGATCATAATAATCCAGGAGTTTGACTTAGAATTCGAACGCGCTAAGTCCAAGAAATCCTTGGTGTTTGTCTAGTTGATATGCGACCTTTCCTGTTCTGAGATGAAAAATGTAGTCGAGGATTCATTACCCGATGAATCCCTTTTCCTGATCAGGTCTGATGACCTTTGGTATGGGGATATCATCATATATCTCCAGACACAGACTTTCCATCATGATTTTTCTAGCATTGACCGTCGTTTAATACGCTATCAAGCCCATTAGTATATTATCCTAGGTGATACTCTTTATCATCATGGGATTGACTCCATTTTTCAATGCTGCCTCATGTTTGATGAAGCCGAGAAAGACCTGAATGAATACCATTCTAGAGAATGTGGTGGTCACATGTTTGGGTATGCTATTGCCCAGAAGATCTTATGAGCGGGGTATTTTTGGCCTTCTTTATTCAACGATTGTATAATCGTTGTCCAAAAATGCCACACTTGCCAAACCTACAACGAAAAAATATGATCACACCTTGCTCCTCTACACCCTATGGTCTCCTTTGGTCCTTTTGCGAAATGGGGTATCAATTTCATGACATGTCACCCTCACTCGGCTGGGGGGCATGGATACATTATTGTAGCCATAGATTATTTTACGAAATGGGCCGAGGCGATGCCAACATTCAACAATACTGGAAAGACTGCAACATTATTCATATTCATTCACATCATTGCTCAGTTTGGTGTTCCTTAGGCTATCGTTACTGATCATGATAGCCACTTTAGAAAATTCATGATGTCTGAACTCATCGAAAAGTTGGGTCTTCACCATGAAAACTCAACACCCTATTACCCACAAGCCAACGACCAAGTTGAAGCAATAAACAAAGTCCTCATTACCATGCTTCGACGAATGATAGGAATTCACAAAATGAGTTGGCACAGGATGTTGTTTTTAGCATTTTGGGCTTACAGGACATCCGTTAAGTCTACTACCGGGTTTACACCTTTCCAATTAGTTTATGGTCTAGAAGTCATATTTCCAATTGAATGTGAGATACCTTCTCTAAAACTAGCCATCGAAATTCTCCCAAACACTTCTGTCGAAGAAGAGCGTCTATTGTATCTCATGCAACTAGACGAAACTCGTCACGATGCCACCCTAGTTATAGAATCCCAAAAGAAATGCGTCAAAGCCCAATACGACAAACATGTCAAGCCATGCATTTTCTCTGAAGGTGATCTGGTCCTCCTTTAGAAACAAGATCAGGATATGCTAGGAGCCGAAAAATTTGAAGCTATGTGGAGAGGTCCTTATATCGTCAGACGAGTGTTGGAGAAAGAAGATTACGAGTTGGTGGACTACGACGGTATCCCTTTGAGTGAACCCAGAAATGGGTTGTACTTAAAGAAGAACTATGCTTAAGATCACCTATGCATGAGTGCTTGTATTTTATTGTATCATACTTTTTGTGTGTTACTTTAGTATGCTTTTTCGTTATTTGGTCTCTGCCCTCGACCACTTATCTTGCATTGTGCTTGGTTTCCAAATGTTGGAGTCTTCGCTACCCCACATTGGCTTTGCTGATGGCGCTAGTCATAGTACTCAGAACCTTGCTTCTACTACATGGACAATTTACGCACCTACAAACGAACTTGTCAGTCTACGAGGTGTGTGCCTCGGTCGTGCGACTAATAATATTGCATAATATAGCTCCGTAATCGAATTGTTGATTGATGCTATTTCAATTGATATCCACCACTTGGTTATACAACTCAATTTGCAGCCAGTAGTACTACAGTTAAGTAATGTCTATGCTATCCGAAGTCCTACTTTATTATGGGAATATTTACGAATTTTCCACTTGGAACATTATTTTGATTATATCGAATATCAACACATTCCTAGATGTCTAAATACATTGACTGATGCCTTAGCTAATTATGTGTTAGATATACATTTGGGACATTTATGAAAAAATCACACATCACATGTATTATACAACACAAAATAAGCCAGTAGAAGCCGTATATATGTATATAATGATCAAAAGTTTTTACAAAAAGTTTATGTCCAAAGATCAAAATCTCAAAATATGAAGCCCATAGCTTCTACAAAATAGCATCACAGATGACGCTCACGATAACATACAACTTCTCAGGCTACCCTACAGAGCAGTCAACTAAGAGACTCAGACACGCCCACAGTATGGCACTGATAACGTCTCAGTATCTCCCCAATAGCGATGTCTAGGACATCTGCAGTCAACCCCTCTAAGTTATGTTCCACTTCCTTGTAGTCATCGGCATCCTATCTTGCCACTAGAGCCACTTTGCCTCGTCTTTGAATAGGAGACGTTCCTGGAGGTCGATACGGCCCCACATCTGTGTCATCAAAATAAATTTTTTGATTAGTCCTTGGATAAACATTAAAACATTTTATATAACAAAATTTGAAAAAACATTAAAAAAGAACAAAATGTATACTTCTCACCTAATTCACCCCACTCAGCTTCCTTAGGAAGGACAAAATCTGGATCTCCTCAGAAATCCAAACCAACATATGCGTAGTCATCGATCATCAACATATGGGGCCTCAACCAGTCAAAAAATGAATCATTATACTTGATTATAGTCCCTGCTACATGTCGAGCCATGAGGTTACACCACCTCAGCATCCTCGTATCCTGTGGGGGGCCGGTAAACCCCAATCTACATGTAGTTGCAACAGTGGGACCCTCTCGAGGAAGAATGAAACCAAAAGTGACCTGTACCCAAACTACTTCAGGTCACCCCTTCTGCACTTTGTCAGTTGCCTCTTCATATTGCGGAGAACCACGTCTGACTAGTTGAAAACCGAGGCTCTTTGCACTCTATTGCGTATTGGAAATAGCTATTGAGAGCCATGTGCGGAGTTGCACTCCCAACCATGCATGCAATGGTGAACAAGATAGTCCGTAGGATCAAATCTTGGACCCCCCAAATGACAACCTTACCCTTGCTTCTCTCTGCCTCAGGAACACAATATCGTCAAACATACTCGCTCATAGGAATTTCATCGCCTCTACCTCCGGTCAAAGTAGCATGGTATCCACATCGTGACAACCCCGTCAGAAAATAGATATCCTCGATATCTAGTGTCATCATGTGGAACCCTATGTGAAATAACTATTGATCCACATCCCACATGTGGGCCAGGTACTCTAACAATTTGAGTTGGGCTCTCATGCCCGGGATCCTGAAAATTTTTAAGAGCCCACATTCCCGGAGGGCAATGAATGTACCCAGATCATTTCTGGAAATGGCATCCTCCTCCTCATGTTCTCTTTCCCTCCATTCCAACATCGTGATGGTCAACACCTGCAATGGATCCATGAGAAGGAATTCAACAACTTGCTTTAACCTCTTGCATAATTTTTTATTGAGCAAAACCACACACAAAAATCTATTTTTCGACCCTCGCAAGTGAAGCTTTTGCACAGTGAGAGATTCTCGCAGGTGCAATAAAGCCCACCTATGAAAATATTAGATTTTCACAGATCCTAAATGGCCCACCTGCGAGAATGCTTGAGCGCATATACCAACCCTAAAATGGACTCAAAACTCTAAAATTGCCAATAAAAATCAAAAGTAAACCATGGAAAAGTTGGAAAATCAGGAGATTACCTCATTGGCTGAAACCATTTGCCGATTGATCGCTTGTACCTCCCACAATCAAGCAAATAAATTTGGGGAAAAATGAGGTATGTTGGACAAGTTTTTAGCAAAGTAACAATGAAATGGTAAAAAGGCTTTTTCACCCATATTTAATCACTTTTTACTATTTCTTGTTGATTTTTTATATTACTTTTATTGATTTTCTTAAAAAACCTAATACCCTAATAGCCTTGTGAGTATGGTTTTTCATAGATATAGTGACTTCAAAGTCCGAACCACGGGGTACGAGTATTTTTTATTTTTTTATCACATGTACGACTACTTTTTTAGGGTTTTTGTATGAAAAACCTCGAGCTCAGTCTTTTTTCATTCTTGCGCTCAAAAATACATGAGAACGCAACCGAGTATACTTTTTCTCATCTTTTTGTACTCATCATGGTAACACGAAAATGACGAACGTGAGGGAGTATCCTTTAATCTCTTTTCACGCTCCATAAAAATGAAAAGATTGACGAGTGATCTTGTTCTTTTCATGCTCATTAAAGTATTTGAAGAAATTGTTCGACATGTGATAGTTTATCACTTTTTCGGTCTCGTCGAACTCATTTACAAAAAAGGAACTGAGAGATTTCTCTTTAAGTGTTTTTCAGACTCTCAAAACATGAAAAACCCCCGATTTTTATATCCTTGGACTCGTTAAACAAACATTGAAAGACCCATAATGGGACCAAACCACTCCTTCTTAGGGTTCATTAAATATACTTCGAGGGACTCATTCAAAGGATGAGCTTACATTGACAAGCATATGTTATCTGCCTCAAGCTTGTGTAAAAGTAAAGAGGTACTCACCAGAAATGGTTGGGGAAATTTTGGGAAAGGGATGTGTTTTCGTATTTGTATTAATGGCAGTAAGTGTCGCTCTTGAACATGACACCCCCTATTCGTCATAAGAATCCGGGTCGGGAAATCCATTTGTCTCTCGTCCAACTTGCTACAAGGTCATATCTTGGGTCGTCTTTGAGTCAGTGTTGCCAAGTTCTTTGTCGTGTCATTCACATGTTCAAGAGAATTTCAAATGAGCCCTCCATTGAGTCGGCCATCTGTAGTTGTCCATTCTTACTATGTCGGCCTTCCCTGTGTCTGTTTCAAATCACATTCATACTTTGATTCACCCTCAAAATCTGTTACTTATTTCATGTCATTGATGGGGGATACATCAAGGCCCTCCTGTGACGAGTCTTTTTCCGTCGACTCCAACTCATTATCCGGGAATAAGACTTAGAAATGATTTAGTACCTTAGAACCTGCATGTCTTAATGGCAGGTCTCTTCACTTTTGATAGGGATTTCACATCATTGATCCCTGATTGAGAGATTCCACTGAGTGTTCAACTTCAACACATTCATTCACATTCATTCAGATTGTACTTTGGTACCTTGGGAGTCATTGACATCAATGATGATTTCCCTCTCACTTGTTAACAGTTTTCATCAATGACTGGTAATCGAGTGGTTTCTACCATGTTCGACTTCAACACATGTAATCACATGGCTAGATTCATACTTTCAGGTGATGGGATTGAAGACTCTGGGTCTCATCTTTTTTATCTAGGCTGCGATAGGAGTATGTATGATTTATATTGACACATAGATCCACTTTGTATGTCGCATGGCTATGTCTTAATTTGAGTCTTCTCACATAGATACATAGTGTATTCCTGGTGGCTATGTTGCATTTTGACGACATGGATCCATGGTGTATGATTGGTGGCCATGGCCTATGTTTATGATTTCATTCATTTGTGATCTAAGCATGGGAATTCCTACCTCAGAACTAGTATTATATTCTGCAGGTGCTTGGTTGTTTACAGGTTTTCGATTAGATGCGCTCCTTGTTTCTGACACACACATGCATTTTACAAAGTATTTCGGCTGTCACGAGTTCTAGCCTCATACTTTGGGGGGAATTCTATTACACATTATTTTGGTAACTCTGGTGATGTCTCTATAGTTATGTGTTCAGGCTCTCATAAGGGTTTTTTTCCTGAGAAAAGTGACTATTGTTTTCTTCCACATAACATATTTTTAATATGAGTTCGCAGGTTGACTATGTTGTAGGGTGCGAGAAACTTGATTCTCACATGCAACCCTATACCTAGCCTGCGAGGTGTTCGCATTCTTCTCTATAGGTAGGGTGTGAACCTGTTTTGAAGCTTGAAAGGAAGAGGAAGTTACGAAGGTTCTAGAAGAGTATCTTATAGAAAATGAGTTGGCATTCGCATGGTTGGAATCCTACTGACTTCTCAGATTAAGTGGGATCATCCTCATGCCTTTAACCATATCTCCTTCTCCTATATAATGAAAGGTTTCTCAAGGAAGAGGTTAGGCAAGATTGAATGAAGAATTAATGAGGGAATCATGTGAAGAACTCTGTTTGGATTGAAGCTTGAAGACTCTATTTGTCTATCAAGTTGTACTGGATCTTCTTCATGCAAGTGTAGAGCAAGTGTGTGTGTTGGAACCAAGGACCACTGAAAGGAATCTTACGACATCAAGGCAATCTAGTTGTTTCTTCTACTTTCATTTAATATAATACAGTGGCATGTCACTTTCACATAAAATCACTCTTATTTTATTGCATAACTCCTTGATCATATGCATAGGTTGACATTGAATACACTTTTCTATATTCACTTTGGCTGGTTTGTTTTGTCTTGGACTTGATCTCACAAGAGCACCAGAGCAAAGTAGGAACAAGAGAGACCTAAGGAAGTGATATAAAGGTACGTCACTCATTCCTTCTTGGTAGTAGATTCAATGACTACAACTTAGAGAAAGATTCATGTCTTGTCCTATTTTGTTCTAGATCCAGGTGGATCTAGGGATATCAGTTAGTGTCTGCACCTATCAATTTATCCCATAACAATGCCTAGGGGTAACTAGAGGATATCATGTCTCATTTCCCGGAATGGAGACAATGATCCCAACCATGATGATGATCAACATGTCCATAGATAGTAGCCCAATAGATCCCCTCAAATTTCCTTTTCTACCTCAGATCAACCAAGATCATCACATCCAGTCAACTTAGTGTATGGGAGATGGTGATCCATCGTCAACATGATATATGTTATTCCTTCTTTCATGTGAAGTGTTCTTAATTTACTAGGCATGTGGATGAGGATTATTGGTTGAATTTGGATAATGGATCACTAGCTCAAGAAGTTATGTTTTTTTCTTTGTTTCACCTTCGTGGCCAAAACTTGTGCCCTAGTCCCATGTTTTCATTGCCCGGGGAAATGGGGTACTACAGGGGGGCTCTCACAAGGGTAACATTATGTTCCCACCATGCTTAACATTTTCCATCCTAGAGCCTATTGCAGTGTACTAAACTTTGGTAATGGGTGAGGGTCCATTCTCTCATGAAGAGATGGGATGAAGGCCCAAAGGTTGATTACAACTGCTACTAATATAATAAAGAATGATGCTAGAGAAAGAAAATAATGATAACAAAGGACTCTCGAAATCCAATCCAAACTTGAGCTCTACCCTTTTCGTGATTTCCCCAGTCCCAAGCAGTGATGTTATAGCTTGAAACCTCATAAAAGGGGACTTACAAATATGATAAGAGGAAAAATAAAAATACATACAAACGGGTTTGGAAAAACGTAGCACTTAGAAAAAGGTAACTCAAGAGCAAGCATACCTTCGATAAAGGAACTCATAGAAAGGGATTCAATGGAAACATAATCCATGGAGTAAGCCCAACACGTACCACTATCACAATTACTCTTGAAGGGTTATTTTCTTTCTTTATTCCCTCGGGACATATCCCTCTACCTCAGTATTTTATTTCACTATTTTGGTTGGCACACCTAATAGGGTTTGATGAAGGCCCTCCCATATTCAAACTTGCCAACATAAATAAAGTCCTCAATTGGTGTGATATTTGAAGAGGATACTAAAGTGAATTTTTCATGTGGCTTATATCTTAATTAACATATTACTTTGCATGATTTAAGGACTAGTATATCTTATGTGTTCAAATGGAAACCTAACACTGAGAGGGGGGTGAATCAGTGTCACAAAACTTTGGACAATTTTCCATTTTTTATAATTTAACTTAACAACATATATTTATTTCATTTTCTCAACCAGTATATAAAAGAATAAATTATTTATTTATTTATTTAACTTGAATGAATAGATAATATCAATCTTTGAATATCTTTATATTCAAACAAGACCCAAATCTCTGTTACAAGACCCATCTTGTAGTTCTCAGATCCAACTGAGAAATGATGAATCCAATCCTCATAACAAGTCCCAGCTTGTTGATCTCAGATCCAACTGAGATGTGAGGAATCCAATCCTCATAACAAGACCCATCTTATAAACATGCACCAAAATGATAGAATGAACCTTTATTCAATCCATTATATATAAATATATATACTTCAACAAATTCAACTACCCCCCTTCTCACCATTCTTTCTTGTTTATATAGTCTTCCAAATGGTGTGAATTTGAATCATTGCATCTTTTGATATTGAACCATTGTACCTTTTCATTTAAATGATAATATTAAACTTTAATTAATATCATTTTTCCTTTTATCCTTTATTCATAATGCTCATGATTTAACTCTCTTAATTATGACTGTGTGTCGGTTCTTTTTTCTTCATGAGTTGATCATAGACATGGATCAACTCATTATATCGTTCTCTTGCTTTTGCTACGTCCTCAATTCATCAACATATCATATTTGATATTCACCTATTCTCTATATTGTTACGGTGTTAATTCTTTGTCGAACTACAAAGATCAAATTTATATGAGGCGCTTCCTTCAAACCATTTTCATATGACCTTAGGCGCAGAACCATGGACTTATTAATTTAAGAGTTGCATCTTCTTTCACCCTTATTCCTCTATCACGAGAAAATTGTTTTGTTCTTCGGAATTCTTCCCCTTTTATTTTTATCCCCCATATGTCCAGTGTTGGGACTGTGTTCTATGATACTTCGTCCTTCGGGACTTCAGGCCTTGCAACCTTTCAAATATCCTGAAGCAGATTTCGTCGAAGTTCGTATACAGATTTTCACTAGTAGATCGGATGTTTATTATTTAATATTTCGTGAATGTACAATCCACCACTAAGTGTCTGCCACCTGTCACTTAGATTTCATGATTTACCCATACCTGAAATACCAACTGCACCTTGACACTTGTCATCATCTGATTGCACCACATGTCCTTGCTGACGTAGTATTTGATGACATGGATCTCCTCATGTGGCACATGTTCTCCTCCTGGATCTAACGGTTGTCATAAATTCATAAATGTATCTTAGATTGACAAATGACAAATTACTTCATCCTTTGATGCTTTGGGTGAATTTACATGTTCTCAATCTTTTTTCGCCGAAGTGGTCAGCACCAAAGTTGACCGCTATTCTAATCCAATGACCATCATGTATTGTCTAGATCTGATGGTCCCCATTCACTTCGGAACTTTGGGGCTCTGACCTTCATCTTTTCTTATCCTATCCTTCCACTTTACTTGATCCAACGATTGGTTTATTATCTGAACTGTTTCTTGAATCGGACAACTCATGTCCACTTTGAGACTTTGGCCTTTGGGTAATATTACCCATTCTAGGATTCTTTTATCTAGAGTAGTCATCACCGAAGTTGATTGTTTTTCATCTAACGATTCCCCTTTTCTATTCCAGATCAATGGCTAATACCTAACTCTAGATAAAATCATCATATAACAACTAGGAAACCATCTGAAGATCCTTCTTCAGATCTGATGGTTGAGATTTTAATCCTTCCCAACCTCTGACTTCACCTCAATCTAACGATCCAGGATTGTCCCGAAATAAGAATGAAAGACTCTTGTGCATCATCTCTTCTAAGATTCGATTAACTTTTTCTATTCTGATTCGATCATCGTTATTTCTCCTGAGCATTTATTAATAGTTTGTGCATTCTTTTATGCTTTGATATTCAGTCGTTAATTCTTTTGAGATCTTAATTCCTTGTTCTTCATTACTTCTTGTGTACATGGATTCTCTGCATGCTACCTATCCTGAGCTTTAGAGTCATAGGATCACGGTTGATCCTATCGTAATCAACAATGATCACGAATTGTTTCTTCCACAAGGTGATCTTCCTCTTCTTCTGATTATTGTACATGTTGGACTCATGTTTCCATCAATGACAACACATAATCAATAATGCCAACAATCTCCCCCTTTGACATTAAGGTAAAAACACTAACTTCATACACAAACTCCCCCTATGATGATGCTTCTCTCCTTTGAAGTTACTCTCCCCATTTGACATCAATGGCAAAGGGTTTCTCCCCTTATGGTCAACCTCTATCAGTCTACATGTTGTTGACCAAAATATGAGCTTGGTTAACTCCCCCTGCAATCATGTTCTTCCTTCCATAACTGAATGACTCCCCCCGTCAATATGATTTCTCTACCTCTGACTACTCTCCGCCTTTGTTTAAAAAAGGGTAGCTCTTCCTAACAATCTCTCTTCCCCTGTTAATTTACTAATTGGTTATGTTAGTTGATTGGGATATTTGTGTTCAAATAAGTAGCCTTTTTATACCAACTTGTAGAGATACCTACTTGTAGTGATCAAGTCCTTCAAAACTTAATCTAATTACTTTCTTATTTGATAACCAAAATACTCCTCTTGAGTTTTTACTAACTTTCCTTTGTCAAATAGAACAAGAGTATGAATCTTACTGATCTTTTTGATCTGCTTCTTATTCTTCTTTGATATTTCACAAGAATATCAATCGAGGATTGATACCAATTGATTTAATACCAATTTTGTTATCAATTGATATTTATTGAATGATACTCCTTGACCTTCTCTGCTACCATTATTTTTCCTCTTCTTGTATTATACAACTAACCCTACCAATGATTTTTCTTTCTTTCGCTAACAAATTATAACATCATTAGAATTTGATATTGTCCCATATTCTTTTACAGGGATTTCCTTTTCTTGAGCTTGATTTATTTCATATTTAATTTCACATTCTTTATTAGGACCTTCACCCATCATGTTCTTATTATTAATTTCTTCATTTTCAGGTGTAATGTCATCTTTCTTGTTTTCTCCTTCATATTTTCTTCTCCATATCTCTCTATGAGATATTCTGTTTTTTGGATATTCTCTTTCTAATTGTGTTTTTGGAGATTTTTCATCTCCTTTCTTCTTCCAACTTTTATTAGGTTTTCTAACTAAATTGAATGAATTATTTAAGGATTGATTTTTTGAACTCTTGCAGCTTTGGTATTTGTGCCCAAACCTATCATAGTTGTAATATCTCATTGTCTAACAAAAAAAAAAAATTGTGCCCAACAAAATTGCATCTCCAACATCTAATTGAGTTTTTGGATTTTCTTGTATTTCCTTTCTTTAGTTTCTTGTAGTCCATTGCTTTATGAAAAAAGTTATGATAAGAAAAGAAATAGCCATTGAAGTTGTTTCCATTCTTGATTTAATTTTGTCTTGAGAGATCTGTCATTTTATTTTCTTCTTCATTTTTACTTCTATAGATTCCTTCCTGAACAAAGTTCATGGATTGTAATGGGTTTGTGATTGCACCGTTTCCTTTTGACAATGATGATCATTTCTCGTGTTTATAAATGGTGCTCCACTTGTCACTGTCTTCTTTCTTATTGTATCCAAGACCAGTTTTTTCATCAGCTGATCTTTGATTGTTCCAAATATTATCTAGGATAGCTGAGCTATTCTGGAAATTGACAGTTTTAATTGTCTTTTCATTCAACTTTTTGAGATTGACTATTTCTAATTTCAACATGTGACATTTTTCTTTCCTTGTTAATTGGATCTTTAGGTCTTCTTCACCTTTCTTTAGTTTCCTCAAGTTGAGTGTTTAGACTGTTAACTAATTCTTCTGTTTCTTTTAGTACTTCTTTTATTTTGTTATCATGTTTTTCAATTCTTCTATTTCCTTTATCATATGATCAAATTCAATCTTTAATCTTATGATCTCTTTTTCTTTGTCTTCTAGTTGAACTCTTTGTTCAAACTCTTCATGGCTAGATTGATCTAACTGTTGAAGTAGAAACATTTCTTTTTGTTGAAGTTTCTCCAACTCTTCTAGAGTGCACATCATTGTGTACTCAATATTGTCAAGAGCCTCCACAAGAACTTTAATATGCATATAATTTCCTGGTTCCAAACGAATCTCTCCTATTGCAACTGCAACATTAGTTTTAATATTATGTAATTTTTCTATAGTGATTACTGAGGTATGCCTCAATTCCTTGATGAGGTTGTCTTCCTCATTGTTGACTGAGGTTTGCATCAAATCCTGCATTTCATTCTGATTATAAATCTTTTTCTTTGTATTATGTTCTTCAATCTGATTGAAATTCTCCTTTTCTTTATCTTGGTCCTTATCTTGATAAGAATTCTCTTCTTCTGAGTTTTGTTCTTTATTATGATAGGAATCCTCTTTATCTAAGTCTTGTTCCTCACTTTGATAGGATTTATCTTCTTCTTGTGTTTCATTCTGATAACTATTTTCTAGGTGGAGCCATAATTCTTTAGCAGATTTGCAGTGTCTCATCTTTTCTTTGACTTGGTTTGATAATCCATATTGGATTGCTTTTAAGGATAATGAATTGTTTCTCCTTGCTTCCTTTGCAGTTTTGGTTTTTATCTTTGAGGTAGTTAAGTGCCAGGGATTACTTACTACCGAATCCCAAATTCCAGATCCTCTTGACTTCAGATATCTTTTCATGTTTTCCTTCCATGATGAATAATCTGTTCCATCTAATAAGGGAGCTTCATTTGTGGAGATAACAATTTGTCCACCCATTTCTTTTGAATCTATCTTCCAGTGTTTCAATTGTGTTGAAGGCACCCGCTCTAATACCAATTGTTCAAATGGACACCTAACACTGAGGGGGGGGGAGGGGGGTGAATCAGTGTCACAAAACTTTGGACAATTTTCCACTTTTCATAATTTAACTGAACAACATATATTTATTTCATTTTCTCAACCAATATATAAAAGAATAAATGCTTTATTTATTTATTTAACTTGAATGAATACATAAAATCAATATTTGAATATATTCATCTTCAAACAATTATGAGAGACACATATCTCTATTAAAAGACTCAACTTGCACTTCTCAGATCCAACTGAGAAATGAGGAATCCAATCCTCATAACAAGTCCCAGCTTGTTGATCTCATATCCAACTAATATGTGAGGAATCCAATCCTCATAACAAGACCCAACTTGTAAACAAACACCAACCTGATAAAATGAACCTTCATTCAATTAATTATATATAAATATATATACTTCAACAAATTCAACTACACCCCTTCTCACCATTATTTCTTATTTATATAGTCTTCCAAATGGTGTGAATTTGAATCATTGCATCTTTTGATATTGAACCATTGCACCTTTTCATTTAAATGATAATATTAAACTTTAAATAATATCATTTTTTCTTTATCATTTATTCATAATGCTCATGATTTAACTCTCTTAATCATGATTGTGTTTCGGTTCTTTTGTCTTCATGAGTTGATCATAGACATGGATCGACTCATTATATCGTTCTCCTACTTCTGCTACGTCTTCAATTCGTCAACATATCATATTCGATCTTCACCTATTCTCTGTATTGTTATGGTGTTAACTCTTTGTCGAACTACATAGATGAAATCTATATGAAGTGCTTCCTTCAAACAATTTTCATTTTCATATTAATTTAAGGGTTGCCTCTTCTTTTGCCCTTATTCCTCTATCATGAGACAAATGTTTCATTCTTTGGAATTCCTCCCTTTTATTTTAAACCCCCATATGTCTAGTTCTAGGACCATGTTCTCCGATACTTTGTCCTTCAGGACTTCAGGCCTTGCAACCTTTCAAATCTCCCAAAGAAAATTTTGCTGAAGTGCGTATACGGATTTTCACTAGTAGATCAGATGTTCCATATTTAATATTTCATGAGCGGATGATCCTTACTTATCTAGAGGCTTTAATCATAATCAATGATTACGACTTAATCAAGAGTTGAGATGAAGGGTTCTCAATAATTTTGGAACTTCGAGGCTTCAATAATTTTGCTGGTGGTGAGAACTCCCAAAGTACATACTCCCGGAGTGACGTATCTGCTGACGTCACTTGATGATGTGGCACTGAATGAGTGGATTCCTTGTGTCACTTAGATTCGTGACTTACCCATACCTAAAATGCCATTTGCACCTTGACACTTGTCATCATCTAATTGTGCCACGTGTCCTTGTTGACGTGGATCTCCTCATGTGGCATGTGTTTTCCTCCTGGATATAACGGTTTTCATAACTCCTGAAATGTATCTTAGATCAGTGACTAAGAAATGAGTTTTTCCTTCGGTGATTCGAGTTAATTTACATGTTCTCAATCCTTTTTCGCTGAAGTGGTCAACGTCGAATTTGACCACTATTATAATCCAATGACCATCATGTATTGTCTAGATCTGATGGTCCTCATTCACTTCAGGACTTCGGGGCTTCAACCTTCATCTTTACTTATCCTATCCTTCCACTTTACTTGATCCAATGGTCGGTATATTATCTGAAGTGTTCCTTGGATCAGACAACTCATGTCCACTTTGAGACTTCATCCTTTGCGTAATCTTACACATTATGGGCTTCTTTTCTCCAAAGTAGTTAGCGTTGGAGTTGATTGTTGTTGATCTAACACTTCCCCTTTTCTATTCCATATCAATGGATAATACTTAACTCTAGATCGAATCTTGATCTAACGGCTGGGAAACCATCTGAAGATCCTGCTTCAGATCTGATGGTTGATATTTTAATCCTTCCCAACCTCTGACTTCACCTCGATCTAACGATCCTGGATTGTCCCAAAATAAGAATGCACAACTCATGTGAGTCATCTCTTATGAGCTTAAATTAATCTTTCTTTTGATATGTTCATCGTTATTTCTCCTGAGATTTTATTAACAGTTTGTGCATTCTTTTATGCTCTGATATTCAGTCGTTAATTCTCCTGAGATCTTAATTCCTTGTGCTTCATCAATTATTCTATACATGGATTCTCTACATGCTACCTCTCCTGAGCTTTAGAGTCATATGATCATTGATGATCCTATTGTGATCAACAGTGATAAGGAATTGCTTCTTCCACAAGGTGACCTTCCTCTTCTTCTGATTATTGTACATGTTGGACTCATGTTTCCATCAATGAAAAAATATAATCAATAATGCGAACATTATGAACATTGGTTTACTTGATTTCATATTTTATTTTGATTTGGATACCCCTAACATGTTTCTTTGAAGGATGCCGCAGGATTTCACCTAGGATGTTGTGCCTTTATTGTACGATTTGGCATGTGTGATGAAAAGTAGTAACTCACCCAGTGACTTGACACATTCAAATAGTGTCTCTCATATCTTCGACACTTGGATGATGGGTAGATGGTCTTGATTTTGACATATTTTGTCATGGTGCCACACAGATGGGTTGAAATCCTACATGCTAGGTAGGGTACCCCATGTATTATCACAGATTGGATTGAGGATGTTGCACAAATGGATAGTTGGTTACCTTGTAGAAATGAGATACACCCCTCTCCACCTTGGATGTAGTCCCCTACACCCTAGATGTTGGCCCTCCATTGATGATGATGTCACATTTTAGGGTTTGATGACCACTTGGGTACCATTGATGATGTGGCATGACCATAGATGAGGAGATGCACCTTCTACCATGACTACACCATGAGATGTTGACACATGGCCTTGGGAGGCTCTCACACACCCTCTTGGAGCATGACATCATAACACATGTGACCTAGGAGGGAATTTTTCTATTATTTATCATTTGTAAAGGAAAATCTAAGGGGATAGCCCCACTAAGGGACATGTCCTTTCACCTTTTGTGACTTTTGGAGCACTAGGGTTTCCATATAAATAAGGCTAGTGCTCCTCTCATTTTTCATCATCACTTCCTCACTCATTTGAAGTGGGGTAACTCTAGAAAAGTTCCTATTCTATCTTCCTTGTCTCTTGGATCTCATGCGCTATAATTGGATGAGGATATTTGTGGGTTTTCTTTGCTTTCTTGGATGATGCATTGTTGGTACTAGGGTTTTTTATATCCTAACAACTTGGAGAAGTAAGTAATCGCTGCAATTTCATGTCGTTTCTAATGTTTTAAAGTGTTGATTACTATCTTGTTGCATGTCACTTTGTCTTTTTGAAACCCTAGGAAGGAGACATAAGTGTTTCTCTCCTTCACAAGTTTTGTTTTCCAAGTTTGTGAAATCATTCTTTGCACCTTAGGGTCTTGATCTTAGTCTTTGATCCTTGACCTAGTTGATTTTAGAAGAAAGAAAACTGCACCTAGGGCCCAAGAATGTTTACACCCTAGGGATTGTTTTCTTGAAGGCTTAGACCTAAGGCCCAGGAGGGTTTTCACCTTAGGGTTTACACCTAACTCTTCTTATTTTATCTAGTTCAATATTCAAGGTATTACATGCTTGACTCCATAAGCCCTAATAGACAATGAAACTAGTCTAGAGTTGTTCTTGTGGTCAAAGTAGCATTTAAAATTAATATTTTTTCTCTCTCAACAATCCTACTAACTTCCTTAACCCTAAATTTAGCAAATAAATGTTACTTATTTCTGATGTTACAAAATTTTTCTACAACCACTAATTTTTAAATTAAATTTCTGCATGCACACTTGGAAATGTGGCTTAAGATACTAAGAAATTTCATCTAGAAATTGGATAAGATTGTACATGTTAAAAGCTTGTTTTTCATGCTAAATTGCTACATTTATGAGTACCATTTCTTGTTGTTGTTGAAAAACATTAATTGTTGTTGCATACTTGTTTTACTACTATAATTTGCAACAACCATTTCATTTATTGATCATCTAGTGTCTAAGAGATCATTTTGAGATTTATAACTTGGTAATGATCTATATTATGATGCAAATTTGTCTCGTACAAGTGAAAAAAATTACCTCATTACCTTCATTTCTTCCACTAGGCCTAGACATGACCTTCAGGTGACCAAGATAGGGGGTTGTATGCTTGACTAATCTTTCTATTTGATCCCTTGATGTAACATCCCTCAGCCATCAACACCACTACCGGACAATGCTACCCAAACACATTGTCTTGAACAGACTAGCTCTGATACCAATTTGTAACGTCCCCGACCATCCACAGGCCGGGTAACTCTACTGTAGAACATACACATATATATAACATGCATTTTGATGAATTAAAAATCATTAACACAGAATTACTGCTACCATACAAATTCAAATGGAATCAACAGTAAATCCATAAGAAACAGAACACATGATACATTTCAAGTAACACAACATTCATAACATACATAATTAAGCAAAGAATGATACTTATCTTTTAAATGGAGTAAAATCCACCAACTCTGTACAGACCTTCCACGAACCTCCTAGCCTTAGACCACATTGCTCATCACTCTCAGCAGTAGGTCACCCCTAATCTGGGACTAAAAACTATTGGGCAAGGGATTCCTAGGTTAGGAAAGGTCAACAAGGAAGTCACACAGTTTCAGAGGAAGGATTCTCTCCCAGGAGCCACTTACATCCACTGCTCACAGACTCTCATTCCCCACATGCATGTCCCACCCCAGAAGTATGCACCTTCACTGTCACACAGTCCATCGGCTACTCAAACTCTCATGCCTTGGGCTTTAGCAACAGACTGTATCGAAATTATTAGATCTCTTTAGTAGCTATAGGACTCCGTCCAGGAGAACGCTCCTCCTCACAACACTCTCTCACCCGGAGAGAGTTTCTCACGGGCCTGACAACCTGCCTCTTCAACCACGGGCCTGACAACTTGCTTCTTCAACCAATCTTCTACTTAGATCCAACAAGGTGAGGAAAACAACAACTGGTCAATACAACTCAAGAAAATATAAGGAAACAACCCAAAAATGGTTAAGGTATGAACTCGGCTCTGGAAGTGAGGATAGACTGGGTTCATGGAATCACACAGGTCGACTTCACAGTTCTAGTTTTCAGAGATGTGTGGTTATGTAGAGGTCGATCGAAGAGGAAAAACAAGATTGATGGAGAATGGCCAACGGACCCGCAACACAGTTTGACTCTTTGGTTTTAACTTCATGCGCCCAGGTTGACACCTATCTTCCTGGAGCTACATGCACTCCATTTAGCAAACATTCCTTTTCCAGGAACTTAGGACAACACTGATCAATTGTCCACCTTAGACTTTAGGAAATAATAATAAAATATTATCCCCTTAGAGGTAAGCCCCCCTAGCTTAGCCCCTAGGCCCAAACACTTAGCCTCCTCCCTTACCCTACCTAGTGGAGCTTAGTCCCCCATCACTTTTTCTTCTTGGTCAGTCTACACCCAGTGATGTTTATGTTTTATTAATACTCTTCATAATTACATATACAAAATCAATCTCATGGCCTTAAGAATCTAGGCTCTCCGGTCTAATAAAAATATAAGTCTTCATCTTATAAATACTTGGCTCACCAGCCTATAAAAATAATTACAATTCAACAATATAATTGGGGCTTGTCCTTGAGGTATGAGAATCCCCCCCCCTTATTTTTTCATTGTCCTCAGTGCAACTACTTTACACAACATCAACAAGATTTTCAAAAATATGCGGGTATTCTTCCCGCATAGCATCTTCATGCTCTTATGTCGCGTCCTCAGGACCATACTAGGTCCACTGGAATTTTACAATCCCTATGGATCTATTACAAAGCTTCTTGCTTTTCTGGTCCATTATACACACCGGATGCACTTGCAAGACGCATTCTTGCTCCACCTGAATCACATTCCAATCAATTACATGATTAGCATCAGGTATGTATTTCTTAAGTAATGAAATATGGAACACATTATGCATAGTCATGAATACAGACAATGCAAGCATATATGCAACTGGCCCAAAATATCTGGATGCCAACTTGGAACAATTTCCCAACTTCAAGGAACTTCTATTGGCTTTCACTTTCAAGAAAACATGGTCACCCACTTTAAATTCCATGTGGGTTCTGTTCCTATCAACATAAATTTTCTTCCTGTCTTGGGCAACTTTGAAATTCTACTTAATCTTCAACATTTGTTCTTCCATTTCCTTGAGAAACTATGGCCCAACCACTGCCCTATTAGTTGGGTTATTCCATCTTATTGGATTGTTGCACTTTCTTCCATAAAGTGCTTCAAATGGGCTCATCCTCAGGGATGCTTGATACCCATTGTTGTAGGCAAATTCTACCAAATGTAGGTATTCTTCCCATTTAGATGGTTTGTCCATCACATACATCCTTACAATTTCTTCTAGCACTTGTTTTACCCTCTCTGTCTGTCAGTCAGACTCGAGATGATAAGCAGTGTTGAAGTTCAGATTCATTATGAACCTTTTAAATAACCCTTTCCATAATTTTGAGATTAATTTCGGGTCTCTATCAGACACAATTGTCTTGGGAATACCGTGCAATCGTGCTACTTCTCTCATATAGATATTGACAACATTATCTTCCTTGTGAGTAGTCTTCAATGGAATAAAATGGGAAGCTTTCGTAAGCTTATCCACCACCACCATGATGGAATCATGCTTCTTGCTAGTTCTGGGCAATCCTGTGATGAAATCCATTGTCACTACCTCCCACTTCCACTCAGGAATGGGTAAAGGTTGTAGTAACATTGTTGGGTGCCTATGTTCAGCTTTTACCTTTTGGCACACATCTGGCGATGTATTCTGCAATTTATTTCTTCATACTTGGCCAAAAGTAATGGATCTTGACCGTTGCCACAATTTTCTAATATCCAGGGTGCCCAACATAAGGCACGTTATGCATTTATTTCAAAATCATAATTCTCAATTCTTGGGAATTAGGTACATAAACTCTATTTATGTACAAGAGTGTTCCATCGGTTTCCAATTTATAATCTTCCACTTTCTGTAGCATCTTACCTTGTTGTAGCTTTGCTACCAATTCCATGTACTGCAAATTTGCATTTACAGCTTCCGAAATTATGCCTTTAATATCATTTTGATGCATGCTAATGGTTGTAGCATGTAGTTCATGCACTATTTTGTTGAGTGCATCAGCCACTTTGTTCTCCTTCCCTTTGATATGCTTGATATCAAAGTCATATTCACAAATGAATTCCAACCATCTACTCTGCCTAGCATTCAAGGTTGGTTGATCAAACAAATACTTCAGACCGTTATGGTCTGTCCTCAGTTCAAACCTTTTTCCCATGAGGTAATGTCTCCATTTCCTTAGGGCGTGCACTATGGCTACCAAATCCAAATCGTGAGTTGCATAGAGCCTTTCATGCTCTTTCAATTTTCTGGACTCATAACATATTACAAACCCATTCTGGTTGAGGAATCCCCCCAATCCTTCTTTTCATGCATATGTATACACTACAAAATCTTCATTTAGATCTGCAATCCTCACGATTGGAGCACTGGTTAAAAACTGCTTCAATTGTTGGAAGCTTCTCTCACACTCTTTTGTCCATTGAGATTTCTTCTCCTTCCTTTGTAAGGAAGTGATGGGGTGAGATATCCTTGAGAAATATTCAATGAACCTTCTATAATAGCCAGCTATACCCATAAAGGATCTGACCTCTGTTACATTATTCGGCGCTGACCATTCTCTGATCGCTTCTATCTTCTCAGGATCCACAGCTATCCCATATTTTGAAATGATATGCCCCAAGTAATGGATTTGCTTTTGATAAAATGATCACTTGCTCAATTTTGCATATAGTTGGTGTTCTCTTAATACTTGCAATGCCATCCTCAGATGATGTTCATGTTCTTCCTCCAACTTGGAATACACCAGGATGTCATCCAAAAAGACTATGAAAAACCTATCTAGATATTCCCTAAATACACCATTCATTAGGCACATGAAAACAATGGGTGAATTCGATAATCTAAATGGTACCACTGTTAATTCATAATTACCATACCATGTTCTGAAGGAGGTATTTTTGATGTCTTCATCTCTTATCCTTACCTGGTGGTACCCTGACCTGAGATCTATTTTTGAAAATATCTTGGCATTCTTCAATTGATCAAATAGATCATTGATCCTTGGCAAAGGATACTTGTTCTTAATCGTCACTTTGTTCAACTATCTGAAATTGATGCACAATCTTAATGTCCCATCCTTATTATTCACGAACAGAATCAGGGCACCCCAAGGTGACACACTTGGGCGTATATAGCCCTTCTTTAGAAGTTCTTCAAGCTGCAATTGTAGTTCCTTTAGCTCTAGTGTACTCATTATGTAAGGATTTTTTGATATTGGAGTTACTCCAGGCATCAAGTTTACATAAAATTCAATATCTCTCTTCGGGGGTAGTCTTGGTACCTCCTGTGATCCAGATTATTTTCGGCACGAAATGAGAGCGGAGATATAATAAAGAAATGCACAGAGATATCACGTATATCCGGTAATATAACAGAAATATATCAGAGATGCAACCATAAACACAGAGATACAATAATACACGATTTCTATTAATGAAAGAAATGTACAGAGACTGTAAAAATACAGAGTGAAGGACTCGCTAGAATGGTGGCAGCTTATCTCTGAGAAGAGATGTGACGGCTACTCGCATTCGCAAGAAGATGATTACAATGAGGCTCGGAAGGCCTTTTTACAATAGACGGGAATGCCAAAAGTCCTAGACATCCAAAAACCTAACCCTAGGAGATGAAGCGCCAAAAGTCATGTGGGCCCCGTTTGGGTAAGTTGGTGCATCAACTTCCTGGGGTCATAACTTTTGCATACGATCTCCGTTTTAGGCATATGATAGCTTGTTGGAAAGGTATCGTCGAGGAGAACCTCGATCTTGAAAAAACTTCATTTAGGCCCTCAAAATGGCCCCAGAAGTTAAAACCTGCTAAAAATAGTAAATTGCCAAAATGGCCAAAAAACTGTTTTGAGCCATTTGGAAAAGGTGGGTGGCCCTCGATATCCACCTGGATCATCCTGGAATACATCTTCAAAATATTTTAGTACTGCATGGTCCTCAATATTTGATACTGTATTATTAGATGCTTCCTCCATGTGGGCTGCAAATAATTGACAGCCTTTCCTGTAGCACTTCTTCAGTTGCATTGCTAAGATTTCTCTGACAGTAACTGCCCTTGGGATTCCCTGCACTTTCCTTGGGTTTCCTTCCTCATCTAGGAAAGTGAATGCCTTATTACGACAATCTAAGATGGCATGGTGTTGGTCCAACCAATCCATCCCAATTAGACAATCGTAGGAACCCAAAGGTAAAATGTTCAATTCAGCCCTTTTGCTTAGTCTATTCATGTCCACTGGACAGAACTTAACCCACTCAACAACCTTTCTCTTGGCCCCCATAGCCAACTACACTAACCAATATTTTCCATGCTTGCTTCTTGGTAAATGCAAACTTTCCACCATTCTAGGATCTGCATAAATATGACTAGCTCCTGAATGAATTAAAATAGTGATGGTTTGGTTGTTGATCATACCTTCCACTCCAATCATATGTGACTAATATTTTGCTTGCTTGTTGTTCAGGGTTGCATGTATCCTTGGTACACTTCTGCCCATGTCCTCCACTATTTCTACCTGTTGAACATTGTGGAGATTTCTCACTTTGTCATTTCTATGGGGGCAGTCTTTGTACCTATGATTTCCTTTACAACCCCAACATTCCATAGGTGTCTATCTTGGCATTTTTCCACCTACTTCAGCCTTCCTGGGCTCTCTAAAGCCTGAATTTCCTTGAGGATTGTTTCTGAAAAAGGATGGCCTAGCTCCCTTCTTCCTCTGATCCATCCTGTAATTCTTTTCCCAAACCTTCCGGAAAGTGGGCTTTTCTCTTTGTTTCTCATATAAGCATTTTTCTCTCCTTATCATTTCTTCCATAGTTTTAGGATCATCATATTGGATCTTGTCCCTGATGGAAGGTGGTAGTCCACTCAGATACCTTTGAATTTTGACAACCACATCTTTGATGAACGAAACATACTTAAGCAATTCCAAAAACCTTCATTTGTATTCATCAATGATCATGTTGCCCAGCTTGAGTTCAAAGAACTCTTTCATCTTTCTATCATAGTATCTCTTAGTCAAATATTTCTTTTCAAAATACTTCTTTAATTATTTCCAAGTAATATCTTTCTCTTTAATGTGTTGCACTTGCACAAGTTGATCCCTCCACATGGATGCCTTTCCCTTCAGTTGATACATTGCAATTCTTCCTTCTGCATGAGAGGAATAATTCTGCAGTTGGAAATATTTCCTCATGCCAAGTAGCCATGTTTCGACATCTTCCTCCTTCTTGTGTTCTCCATCAAACGTAGGAGGCTTAATCTTGTTCATTTCACCCTTAAGTTCATCCACTCCAAATCTCCTATGTTTTCTGGTAGGAGATGGGATTGAACTACTGTGTGCCTCCTTATTGGAATGTTTCGGGGAGTGACGATGATGCCTGCTAATGCTTCTTGATCTTCTTTTCTTCTCAGGGTTCTTGTGACTCCCTGTTTTTCTTGAGTCACTCTCCTTATCCAAATTCATTTCAATTCTCTCCAAACTCTGCATCAACTTTAAGTTGAATCTTCCTTGTTGATCCCTGACATGTGGCAAAAAACCCATGTGTCCACGTTAATCCAAGTGACATCATCATGACTCAGTACTTCAGTTCTTCCAAACTTCAGAACTTTGGGCTTCAAGAGTTCTCTCCTCATCACACATTAATTCTCCCAAACGCTGAAATCCCGAACAACCAATCTGCTCACACATGTCCCTCTTGATGGACGGTCTGGATTAACTCCAAACTTCGGAGCTTCGGGAGCTTTCGCTCTTCACCACTGTGTTTGGAATTTTACCTTGGCTTGATCCAACAGCCAAGCGCTTCTCCCAAGGTCTACGATGTAGATTTCCTCTAGAACTTTGGAGCTTCAGGCTTCGAAAGTTTTTGCATCATCGCATCCCACTTCTCCTAATTTCCGAACTCCGAAAGGCTTCTAGGATAACCCTCCTGCACCTTTTCTAGATCTGACGGTCGTAAAGGATTCCCCTTCCTTCATAATAGATCCTATGGTCCCAACACCACCAGTGTTGTGATCTCTCTCCCTGTGCCCAAATACCAGGTCTGTCGCGGTTTTATAATATCGCTACCCCTCCTGAGCTTCATAACACGACAAAAGCAACCTCTTCGCACTCAAGAACATTCTGAGGTTTGAAATTGGTTCCTCTAGACACAATTTCCACTTGAAACCTTGGGTCCAAAGACCATTTATCTATCCCATCCACGTTCGACATTGAAACCTTGGCTCTGAACTCGAATTTTGTCTACTTCGACAACAATTGTTTCCAAAACTTTTTCTTCAATTTCCACTAACATGGCCCATCTAGGCTCATTGTTGAAAACCTTGGCTCTGATACCAATTTGTAACATCCCCCAGCCATCAACACCATTGCCGGGTAATGCTACCCAAACACCTTGTCTTGAACATACTAGCTCTGATACCAATTTGTAACATCCCCGACCATCCACAGGAAGGGTAATGCTACCACGAAACATGCACATATATATAACATTCCTTTTGATGAATTAAAAAGAATTAACACAGAATTACTGCTACCGTACAGATTCAAATGAAATTGACAGTAAATCCACAAGAAACGAAACACATGATACATTTCAAGTAACACAACATGCATAACATACATAATCAAGCATAGAATGATACTTATGTTTTAATTGGAGTAAAATCCACCAACTGCATGCAGACCTTCCATGAACCTCCCATCGTTACACCACACTGCTCATCACTCTCAGTAGTAGGTCACCCCCGAGCTGGGACTAAACTCCACTGGGCAAGGGATTCCTAGGCTAGGCAAGGTCAAAAAGGAAGTCACATAGTTTTAGAGGAAGGATTCTCTCCCAGGAGCCACTTAAGACCACTACTCAAATACTCTCATTCCCCACATGCATGTCCCACCCCAAGAGTATGCACCTTCATTGTCAAGCAGTCCATCAGTTGCTCAACCTCCCTTGCCTTAGGCTTCAGCAACAGACCGAACTGGAATTCTTAGAGCTCTGTAGCAGCTATGAGAATCCATCTAAGAGAACTCTCCTCCTCACAACACTCTCTCACCTAGAGAGATTTTCTCACAGGCCTGACAACCTGCCTCTTCAACCACGAGCCTGCCAACCCGCTTCTTCAACCAATCTTTGAATCAGATCCAGGAAGGTGAGGACAACAACAAATGGTCAATACAGCTCAGGAAAACAGAAGACATCAATCCAAAAATGATTAAGGTACGAACTTGGCTCTGCAAGTGAGGATAGATTGAGTTCACAGAATCACACAGGTCGACTTCATGGTTCTGGTTTTTAGAGATGCATGGTTATGCAGAGGTCGATCGTAGAGGAAAAACGGGATTGATGGAGAATGACCAGCGAACCCCCAACACGGTTTGACTCTTTGGTTTTAACTGCATGCACCCAGGTCAACACCTGTCTTCCTGAAGCTACATGCACTCCATTTAGCATACGTTCCTTTTCCAAGAACTTAGGACAACACTGATCAATTGTCCACCTTAGCCTTTAGGAAATAATAATAAAATATTATCCCCTTAGAGGTAATCCCCCCTAGCTTATCCCCTGGGCCCAAACACTTAGCCTCCTCCCTTACCCTACCTAGTGGGGCTTAGTCCCCCATCACTCTTTCTTCATGGTTAGTCTACACCCAATGATGTTTATATTTTATTAATGATCTTCACAATTACATATACAAAATCAGGCTCATGGACTTAAGCATCTAGGCTCTCCGACCTAATAAACATATAATTCTTCAGCTTATAAACACTTGGCTCACCAGCCTATAAACATAATTACAATTCAGCAATATAATTGGGGCTCATCCTTGGGGTATTATACTTGAGGTTACCAAGGAAGCCTCCCTTGTGGTGGACCTCCTTCCATCACTAAAACAATGGAGGTCTCTACTTACGTGATATTGGTAGACATTTCCAATTGTTACACAACTTTGGGATCTTGTGGAGGGATTTCAACAAGTACAAATCCTACGATAACAGGGAGGAAAAGAAATCACTAAATGCAATGACTTAAAATGAGAATCCTAAATGATTCTTATGAAAATGTTGACTATGTTCCTTACTCAGTCCTTGGTAGTGTGCTCAAGAGCTCCTTCCTACTAGGTCAACCTAGTCAATATTATCATATATGGCACACCACCCTATTACTTTTATTCACACAATATTAATTTGTTGGCAAGTAAATGAGAGAAAATAGAATGTCATTATATAAGACCCACAACGAATCTGTACTTTTGCATACCTTTATTTAGTGTGTATGTTTCTTCCTACCACATTCACACTCAGAGGACAATAATATATTTATGGGAAGATAATGGTCAAATTATGTTAACTCAAGAAAATTACAAATTTTGTATCCATATTCATAGTCTATGCTATATATGAAAAACTAATGTGGGGTTGTATGTTAGTATAAAGGCCCCACATTGATATACGTGCTTGGTAGATTGCATGTGTTTCATGTGCATTGGTGTTGGCCCTTTTCCATTGATGAATAATTGAAGTTGTGACACCATTGAAAAGAATGAAAATCAGAGTTGCACCATGATCATAGAAGGATGAAATAGATGATATTGAACAATAAATTATTATAGATGGACATCCAAAGATTTCAAATTTATAGTTATGATATGGTCTTTATGGAATTCTTTAACTAAACATGTAGAAAAATTCCCTCCATCTCTTGGAATCCGATGACGTAAGAAGTTAGTGTTTCAATGATCTAGAACTCTTATTAATTGTTTGAGAATTTGGGTTGGTTTAGAATGGGGTAAAACTCTTGGGGAAAAGTTTAATCATACATGGAACTTGGATAATGGTGGAACTATGACCATGCTTAGAAATTTCACTAAACTCAACTCAAATTTATCGTCAAATGAGAGTTTGTTTGCTATATACACGTTTAGCTTATTCCTTTATGTAGATAGAAGTTCAACCAAATAGATATACATTTATTGTTTTTCATTGAGTTTTTGCACTTCCTTTCTACATGTTACTCAAATAAACCCATAATGAAATGACAATAGTTAATTGGCCCAAGCAACCTATAGCTTTCTCAACTATACCTATTTCTTTTCCAAGTCTCATTTGTTTCACCCTAGCACATAGGCTCTATCAAATGGAGTAAAAGGTGGGGAGCATTATGTCCCATTGCCATGTGACAAGCATCTTAGAGATCTACGACATCCATTTAAATAAAAATGGACCTACTCATCCAATCCCATGATCCCAAGGTTGTTGGAGGATATATGCTGGAAATTGCCTCCACCCCTCCCAATGTTCACATCCCCTATTTAGTTTGGAATGACTCCACCCCTCCTGATTTTCAAAGTCCCTAGTCATATTAGGTGCCTTATAGATATTTTACTCAATATCATTGCTAAAATGCTTCCTCCTTTATTAGAATATGTTATTGCTAATTCATCTTGTGATCGATTCCCATAATATATCTGTACACTATGAACACACATGCATTTTAGTAGAAAGGACACAACCATCGCTACTTCAACAACCAAGGCATTATATAAGGATATTCAAAATGTTTAAAAATATATATATATATATATATATATATATATATATATATATATATATATATATATATATATATATATATATATATATATATATATATATATATTTATATATTCACTAGAATCGAGTAAAGAAAAAAATCAAGATTCTACATAATGTGATGTTGTTGGGTATTTGGCTAATTCTATGTTGAAAAGTGCTCGGTGCAAATCCCTTTGGATGAGACACACTAATCTATGCTAACAGATGTACTAAAAATACCATCTATAAATATGAGGAAGTAACCCTTAAATATCCTTACAAAGTTTTACCTGAGAAAATAAAATCTTCATTTTTTATTGAGCATATTCTTAAAAACAAAAACATCACACACACACACATATATATATATATATATTAAAAAAAATGTATTATCCATGTTACAGAATCAAATGTAGGAGATGCCTTGGAAACTATATATTCATTCTAAATTTTTTATTTTTATAAAATTATATTAATTCTAAGTTTGGTTTTTTTTTTTTCTTTTTCTTTGTCATGAATGACCAACACCTCAAGACTTTTTGTCATCGTTGTGATGTTTGGCACTCGGTTGGTAGCTCGTGATCCCCTTCACATGCATTATTCTACTAATTAAAATGGTATTCCACTCACATACTACCACGTGTATGGTCCTCTATTTTGTCTGGATGGGCTGGAGGTCTTAAGGAATCTTTGGAAATATAAAATGCCAAAACCGAATACTCCAAGGGCTTCATTGTTAATCATTAAAATGAGTAAATCCAATCCGTTTATGTTGGAAACTTTTCTAAAACCTTTTTCCAAAGATGAGTAAATCCAATCTCATTTAATCAACATCACAAGTCTCCATCTCATTTAAAGTTGCAGTAATGTCATTGTATGAAGACCCACAAGGATTATATACCCTTGCACACCTTTATTTTGGATCTATGTTGCTACCTTTCACATCCCACTCGGAGGACAACAAAATATTTTATGGGAAGATAATGGTTGGATTAAGTCAAGAAAAATTACAAACTTTATATCTATATTCATACTCTGTGTATATCCTTTCAAAAATAATATGGGGTTATATGTTGATATGCATGCCACACACACTTTTAGAATCGATGAAGGATTGGGGTTGTAACATCACTCAAAAAATATGTAAAACAAAATTGCATTATGATTATGAAATTATGAGATAAATATAAAGGATTGTCCTTGTGTCCCTAACACTTCATTTGAAGATGAATATGATGATTTTAAAAGTTAACATTTTAATGATTTGGAATTTTAATTCATTTTGCGAACATCTCAGTTAGTATATAATGGGATAAAAATTTTGGGGTAAAGTTCCATCATACATGAAACTTGGATTATGATGAAACACTAACATGCTTGAAAATTCCAATAGATTCAGCTCAAATTTATTTTCAAAATGAGAATTTGTTTTCTATGTATACATTTAGCTTATTTCATTATGTAAATAGATATTCAACCAAATATGTATATATTTATTATTTTTTGTTGTCTTTCAATAGTTCATTTCTACACGTTACTCAACTAAGCCCATAACGAAATGACAATAGTTATATGGCCTAATCAACCCATATAATTCTCTAGGATACCTATTTATTCCTCAAGTCTCATTCATCTCACCCAAGCACAGATCCTCAATCTAATGGAGTAAAAGGTAGAGGGAGCCCATTACATCTTAGTGCCCTACCACACGCATCCCATTGATTTACAACATTTATTTAGAGGAAAATAAACCTACTCATCCAATTCTATAATTCGAAGATTGTTGGAAGATATATGGTGGAAATTGCCTCTACCCCTCCCAATGTCACGGTTTCTACTTGAAGTAGAACAACTTACCTTAATATCTTATCCATTTACATGTTAATTGGGTTTAGCTCGGGTGATTGGAAGGAATGATTGTTATCCTCACCACCGAGACTCAATTCTTGTAAGTGACATGTTGAGCTCATAACTCATAAACAATGTATTGTTGTTATGGCTTCGAACCCATATTAAAATTAGTTAAATTAACCTACCATCATATACATAAATAATTAATTAATTGCATCTTCAAAATCAGCCACCTAAAGTATGCAATCATTATATAACAACATCACTACACTCACAAGTCGTGGAGCATTTTGCCTATGTACACAATTATATTTTAATACAATGAGTAATTTTCTGTTGAAAAATATCGTCGAGCATTTTGTACAATATCTCATAACCTCTTTGATATGGCTAAATCCTCTATAAATGATCCTAACAAAATGTGAATCGTGTGAGAAGATCGTTGACATGTAGTTGGGGTGGCTAGTAGATGGTGAACCCCTTCACTTGCGTTATTGAAGTGGTAGTTGAGTGAGATAGTGCATGGACCGTCTCGTAGTTGTATGGTCCTCTAATTTGTCTCAACGTATGAAAGAGAATGAAAATGAGAATGTCCGGCAATATGGTAAATGCCAAACCGAGTAGTCCAAGTGCTCCATCTCAATGATTGAAATTTAGGTTTTCCTTAAAGATGTGAATGCAAGATTTTTTATAAAGCGATTCCTAAGGATAAGAATGTAAATCACAATCGCAAAAATATTTGATTGCAAAGCCCCACTCAAATAATTATAGTGGCACTTTGTAGTGGGGCCACATGAATTCGTTTTATCGTCGTGCCACTTCAAATCCATGTAGGGCTTGTACATGGCATGATGCTACTAATTTGTACTACCGCATGCATCAAGCAAGGCAGGATGTGAGCCCCCCACCCTGTCTTTTCTCTTCCTTGTTTGTAGTCTACATTTGCATTCTTTGTGATTTGTTTAGCTCTCTGCTATTGTTGGCATGCCTCTCTATAGATTGGGAAATTCTTTGTGGTTTGAGACTTGGTGGAGACCTTGTTCTAAGGCTCTTAGCATGGGTTGAAGGGTGGTGTGTGCCTTTCTTTTTCTAGTTTGTATTGCCTTCATGCATAGATCGACAATTGTTTGGTTCTCTATTACTATTAGCATTCTTCTTTATCGATTGGAAAACTCTTTTTGGTTTGAGGGCTTGGTGGAGAAGTCTTTGAAGAATCTTGACCAGTGGGAATCTTGGTTTTGAGCTTAAGGGATGACTAGGTAGAGAAGTTTGAGGTGGAGAAGTATTGGGAGCATTATAGGCATTAGGAGGCATGGTTTTGGTAAGAGTTTGCTTGGTTCTAAGCTTCTTCATTGTAATTAAAATTCATGGAATTACCTTTGCACTTCATTGTTCTTAGCCTGTGACTATTTTCTTTAAGGTTTGTTTAGTTATGTGTAACTGTTGATACTCGCTAAGGTGCATTTCATAATGGTTCATGTTTTAAAGATTGGTTGAGAAGACCTGGATGCATGTAGGGAATTGGGAAGCTTGATTATGTGGATCCAAGCTTTAAACCATAGTTTTGCATGTGTGCAATAGGGTTATTGTTTGGTTCACATTTCTTGGAGTGAATTTTTTTTGGTTTAGATGTTCTTTTCCTAGCGAGCTATTCTTTTGAATATTTACTAGCTAATGGAGAAGGGTTAGTTGTTGACCAATTCAAATTCATATGTGAAATACTTTCCCCTTCAACTAGAAGTCTTGTCTCATAAGCTATTTATGTCTTTAAACCTCGTTGGCCATTCAACCTCTCATGCCATTTAACATTTTTTTTGAAAGCATGGTTGAATGTTTGTTCTCTGGTAAGGATTGGGACTCCATCTTTAGATGTTGAACCATCTATTTTTCTTCTTATATTGGATTATTTTGTCTTACCCTAGAGTCTTTGACGAGGTTTGAACTTGAGTGACTTGTAGAGATTATAATCAATGAAGTTTGACTTATTTCTATTGTTTAACCCTAAACTTGTGGTGATCTTATATGAGGCAAATGTATTCTAATCACTGGACATCGAGTGATGTCTCGATTATTTTTAAAATCATTTTTGTTATGGATCATTAAGACTTCAATGTGGTTGAATTGATACGCTGCTAGTGATATAAGTTTTGTCTCGTGACTTGAATGAATGTGTCTAATTTTTGCAAATAAGCTCTCGGTTATACTTGATATGACTATACATTAAAAAGGATTTAGCATAGACTATGATGTCATTGTTTTCTTAATACAAAACCAATTACTATAGACTCTAGTGTTTTCTAGAGGTATTTTGTTGGTTTATATATATATATATAAAACCTATTGCTTGTTTGTATATACATCTCTGCAAACTTTTCCCTTTGCAAATATATATATGTGCATTTTAAAGGAGTTCATACTAACTATTATTGATTTTCCTACGAATAGGAAGAAGTTTGTGCTCACAGAAATCATTTTTTTTATGAATTTTATTATAAACCGTTAAGACTTCAAGGTGGTTGAATTGATTATGCTACTAGGAAATAAGTTTCATCTTTCTTCTTAATGGATTAAGAGGTTATTTTAACTACTATTAAGTCAAGCACCTTATTTTGTTTTGCACACTCAATTATCCTTGAAGGCATATGTTGATTGGGATCCTATAAAATATCCAAGCATAAAATATTCTTGAAGGCATATGTTGATTTGTTTTTCAAGCATAAAATTTCCAACTCGTTGATCCTTAATGTTGGAAGTACGCTATCGAAGGGATTTTTTTAATGAATGCAAGAACAAATCATATAACATGTGCCACTTTTTAAAGGTCTATTGTTTGTCTATATATACACGTTTTTTTTTCCTTTGCATAACGTACACACTCAATTTTTATATGTGTTGGTTATGTTAATAATTGTTTTTCATGGAGAGAGACAAAGCTTTCTCTAGTATGCTTACTTTTCAAATTATTGGTTTCGAAATTTCTATTACTAGTTTGTATATTATGTTATTAGCATTTCTCTTTCCATATATATATTTATTTTCAAGTTGTTGGTATATATAAGTAGTGAATCGCCATGTTCAAAGGAGGAATTATTGGCAGTTCTCAAGGGTTTCAAAAAAGAAAAGAGTCTTGGACCCGACGGATGGTCGGTTGAATTATATCTCCATTTTTTCGATATTATGGGTCAGGATCTTTTGGACGTCGTGGAGGATGCTAGAACAAGAGGCGTGATAAATCCTCAGCTAAACAACACCTATATAGTCTTGATTCCTAAATCAAATCTTCCTAGACATTTCAAGGACTTTCGTCCCATTTCACTCTACAATCTATGTTACAAATTAATTTCTAAGATCATTGCCAAAAGAATTTGCCCTTTACTCTCCAGGGCACTATCAAAGGAGCAGATCGGTTTCCTGAAAGGAAGACAAATATTAGATGCAGTTGGTGTCGCTCAGGAATGCATCCACAGTTTAAAGTCTAGGAAGCAACAAGCCATTCTTCTCAAGCTGGATCTCAAACAGGCCTTTGATTGCGTCAATTGGAACTTTTTGCATCTTATTCTTCTATAGTGCGGTTTTGGGTTAGTTATTACTAATTGGATTTTAGGTTGCATTTCCTCGACAACCCTTGCTGTTCTGATTAATGGGGAAGCCACAAAAACTTTTCGATGTGAGAGAGGGTTTCGTCAAGGATGCCCTCTATCACCACTTCTATTTATATTGATCCTTGAAGGGCTTAGTATCTTACTCAAAAACAGCCAAGCAGAGGGCCATCTATCTGGAGTTAAAATCTCGGGGCTGACACACATTCTGCATATCCTCTTTGTTGATGATGTGCTAATTTTGACATCAGCCAGTCTTGTGGAATGGTCCATCATACACTCCATCATAAGTACCTTCTGCGCAGCCTCTGGTTTGGTGATAAATCTTCTTAAATCTATCTTCCTAGCTTTGAATACATAGGAGCCAATTTTAACAAATTTAAAAGAGTTGTTCGGTATTGCTGCAGCAGAGCTAAAGGAGGGGTTTTCCTACCTTGGCTTTTTTATCAAATCCTCCAAGTATTCTAGCAAAGATTGGCTCTGGCTTATAGATAAATTTGAAAGAAGAATTCATCATTGGTGTAACAAGCTGCTCTCCATGGGAGGGAGATATATCCTCATAAAAGTCGTTTTGGAAAGCCTCCCGGTCTATTGGATGGAATTAGCACACATCCCGGTCTCAGTTCTAAGAACTCTTCGTCAACTTATTTTCTCCTTTCTTTGGACTGGCAGCAAGAACAATTATGGTTACCATCTCTGCAAATGGGAGGCAATTTCAAAACCAAAGATGATGGGCAGTTGGGGTCTCAGAAATATGCCCTTCTTCTACAGGGCGCTCTCGGCCAACACCCTCTGGTGAATTCTTATGAAGCCTGGTCTCTGGAGTAAGGTAATCAAGGAAAAATACTTCCCTCATTTACCGGTTCATATCTGGATCAGATCGGCCTCTGAGAGACCCACCGAAGGCTCTCAAACCTGGAAACACGTCTTAAAGACCCTTCCCATCATTCTTCATTGGCTCTCGTGGAATCCTGGTAATGGATTTCTGATTGAAGTTGGCAGGGACAGTTTATTGGGAATGGGCAGACACGCCATGCTTTCCACTCAGCTGCTGGAGCACCTTCACAATAAATGTCTTTTTTTCCTATACCAGTTCAAATCTTTGACCAGCGGGGGACATTTTAGCGATTGCTGGCTCAACAGCGAGGAGTTATAATTGGACATTGATCTCTCTGTTGAGTGGGATGGCTACACACGCAAGCTAATGGAATCGGGCATCCGTTTACAGGATCGGTCCGATACTCTCTTATGGACGGGAGGGGACAGAACCGGCGCCCTCACCGCAAAGAATGCCTACTGTGCATTAGCTGTAAAATGCTGGACCAATACAACGGATCGAGGGCGCAGCAAGATTTGGAAGAGTGACTGTTCTCTCAAGCAGAAATTATTCGCTTGGCTAATGATTGCAAATATACTGATGGTGTGGCCGAATCTTCAATCCCGGGGATGGGAGGGGCCCAGTCGTTGTATCCTGTGCAAATCAAACATTGAGATGAGCGCCCATGTCTTCATAGATTGTTCTTTTACCAGATCGGTGTGGCTTCTCATAACACCCGCTCTATTGCTCACGTCAACTTGGTCAGGTCCCAGCTTATCTTTTTGCTTTCAGAAATGGATGGAGGTCTCAAAGAACCATGTGCAACTGCCAATTCTTCTCTGCTGGCAGGTTTGGAAGACCAGAAACGCTGCCTTGTTCGAAGAAAAGCCTCCTTCTTTTCACAGAGTGGCCAATTTCATCATTGTTGAGATGGCCTTGAGTAGGAAACAGTCACCGGTTACACCACCTAGCAGGACCTTTTTTAAAATTCCACTTGATAGAGTTGTGGCCTGGTTTGACGGAGCGGCACAACAAGATGGCTTACTCTGTGGGGCGGGAGGGAAAATTGTCTTAAACTCTCAAACATGTTTCCGGTGGACTCTAAATTGTGGGAACGGTACCAACATGAAGGCAGAACTTATGGGAGCGTGGGCGTCTCTTATTCTGGCAACTCGATTACATATCAATGAGCTTTTACTTCTTGGCGACTCCAAAATTATCATTGATTGATTGAGCGGGCGTGCAGACTTCCATGTGGCGGACCTTGTGAGATGGAAGGAGAGAACTCGTGAAGCGACTCAGCTGATTAATAATCTTACCTTCTCTCACATCTACAGAGAGGAAAACAACGAGGCTGATACTCTATCTAAAAAAGCTTTGTTCTTGCCATCGGGACACATTTGTTTTACAAGATGGGAAGAAGGAAATGAAGGACCTTCCACGATGATCAATCTTTGATCGATCAACTTGCTTTGAGTGCTGCCCTTCCATGGGATCGGGAATGGTCTCGAATTGACATGATACACCTTTGACTTGTATGGATAGCTTGATTCATCGGCATAGTTCTTGTTTTCTCGTAGTTTATCCGCTACAATAGCCTTGTACATTCTTATATCCTTTTGAATATAAAGCGTATTTTTTTCGTTGAAAAAAAAGTAGTGATCGACATGAACCCAACTCATGGCGATTTTGAACCTGGAACCGGTATTAGCGTCCACAATAGAGAGAACCAGGAACTGACGCCCATGATCAACTTAAGACTCTGTATCTGTTGATAGGTTGTCTACTTGATCCCTTTCGATTGCTATGAACTTTAGTTCGTTGGTCTACCTCTTTCCAGATCTGTCGGACTACTCCCTCCACTCTTGGCATCTCACGGTTGATATTTTCCAGCTCTTTAAGGAGTTTTCATATGCTCGTTGTTTTTTGTCTCCACTCTCTTTTCCTTCTGTCTATCCGGCTTCGAACTACGGTCTAGACTTTACTTGCTGTCTCCAAGCCCTTTTAACTTGTCTCCCTTCTGATCCCCCTGACTTCCTCTGAGTGACTCTTGGTACTCTTTGTTCTCATACCCTTCTGCCTTCCCTTTGACTTGCTAGTAAGGACGGGAACTTCCCCACTGACTGATCCTTTTGCCGCCCCCGTCGACCTCCCTTTACTGTTTGGTTTCTTTTGAAGTTGCACATGGAGCCTAAGGTTTTGTTTCCATATGTTGAGAGCCTGGGAGACCCTTGGGACCACCCGAAAATGTTGGCCTCGATAGACGACCTCTGCTCTAATCATTTCCATTTAAATAAGCGTGCTGGCGCGCTTCCTCTGTTGAAATCCAGTCCCACTCTCCCACCCCTCTCTGCAAACCTGACTCATCTGTCGGCTGCTCCATTGATTGACGTTTCTTCTCGGCCCCTTTCTGAAGAGGCTCAAGCTAACTCACCTACCTTTCTGAAGCGAAGACTTGAAGGTTTAACACAGTTTGAAACAGGTTACCGGGGAAGTCTTACACAACCAGGGAGCAATTATTTGGAGGATACGCCCTCTTTCAAAAAACTCAGCCTACGTAAATGCCCTCAAAAGGTTTGGAAACCCAAGTGAAGACATCCCAAGCTCATACTTGGAATGGATATCAGACTTCCTGAAGCCTGCAACTTAGCCCTGTGTGCTTTAGTAGGACGGCTAGCCTATAAATAAAATTGTAAGCATAAGCTAGAAGATTGGATTGCCATCACCTGGAAACCAATTCTTGGCTACCTTCCCAAGTTTCACCTGCTACAACATGGATGGCTAGGCTTTATCTTCAAGTCACCAGAAGACACTGCTTTGATCCTGGGAAGCTTCTAGCCCATCGATGGGGGAAGTCTCATGCTAAAACGCTGGAGACTTGGATTTAACCCCTCCATGGAATTCTTTAGCCATCGGCATCTCTGGGTACTCCTTCCAGGGCTCCCACTGCAACTTTGGAATCAACGAGCTCTCGAACGGATTGGAGCATCCTTAGGACGTTTTCTAAAAGTGGATTCAAACTTACTAGAGGCAGTGGATAGAAGATTAGCGAGGATTTACATGGAAATAGATATCCAAGCTGGACTTTCTGAAGTCTTGGAGATAGACTGGCGCAGTCAACTTCATTCTCAGAGATTGGACTACCTAGGCATTCCGTTCCGCTGCTCTTTCTGCCACATAACTGGACATTTGCGAAGAGATTGCTCAAAGTTCCCTCTCCTGAAGCGGCCTTGGATCCATCTGAAGAGACAAATTTTAATGGCTACATCTCTTCTCCAAATCAGCCAGTAGAGACTTCCTACTCTCAAAGGGACGACTCTACTTCGGATGACACTTTAGTGGGTAAGATACAACAACTCTGTCCATCTCTCTACAATACCTTCTCGGCCTCGGATAGGCTCTTCATTATTGAGCAAGCTGACTCTATTTTTCCTCCTGAGCCCTCGGCTTCCTTACCAGACCATCCTGTTGATCCTCCTTTACCTACAACTACCCGGCCAAATGCTTTTGTGCCTTCTCCACCTTTCGTCCCCAACACTACGCACCCCTTACCTTATCCTGCAAGGGTTTCTGAGACCGATCCATTCACAGCATCAGATGTTTCTCAAGATCCTATCTCCATCGTTGGCTATACTGAACCATCCCAATCGGAAACCCAACTTGATGCCTTGATTCGGGATTCTTCCCCTGTTCCCTCTCTTCCTTTTGAGTCAATCCCTATTCACACCTATCTTGGGAATAATCTTGTTCAAACTACCTATAGTCGCTCTGATCGACCTTCTTCCTCAGGAGTTAATCCTTATCCAGAGCTGGATCCTACCTGGTCAAGAGGTGTTGGGTTGGAGATCTCACCTTTAAAAACTCGCAGTGCATGAAAGAAGACAATGACTGGATCGACGTCAGCAGTTTCTACCATTATGTTCCATCACAAGGGGCGCTTAGAGGTTTAAAATCCCCTGCTAGAGGGAAATCATGATCCTTTTATCCTTCAATATCAGAGGGGTCAGAGGACCCCTGAAACAAGCCTCCATGCGAAGACTCCTTGATCATACCCAGCCGTTAATCATCTTCCTTCAAGAAACTCTGGTGGCCGCTTCAGTGGCCAGGGAATTCATGCATCTTTTACGTCCGAGCTGGCTGTCCTGTGCGGAAATTTCTGTGGGAACTTCGGGAGGCCTACTGGCCTCTTCGGACCCTACTTTTTTCAATCTTTCTCCGATGCTCAGTCCAGGAGGAATCTTTCTTTCCGGGATTAGCCTTGAACTTAACAGACCTATCAATTTTCTTAATGTTTATGGCCCATGCGCTGACTGCAAAGTTTTCTGGTAGCGACTTGATGACCTGGGCTTACTGGCGGCAGAGAACCTCATTCTCACTGGTGATCTCAACTTAATTACCAGTCCTTTTGAAATGTGGGGAGATAAGGCGTCGACCGATCCACTTTCAAGCTTTTTCAAACAATTATTCTATAAAAATGCTTTGATTGACTTGAAACCGCCAGAGCTT
>ML777312.1:354917-367536 GCA_009831015.1 Picea engelmannii | reverse complement strand
TATTCCTCTTATATGCACTATTAGACTTTAGTGAGACTGGTGTGAGAACCTTTTCCTTGGAGGAGTCATAGCCCTGGATCGAGGGTGACCTATTGTTGAGAATCAAAACAACATTGTCTATGGCTTGGAGGAACGTTATAGGTCTGTAGCTAGTTGGTGCTTCTTTTAAATATGAGTTCCATGTATTTGAATGATTAATTGCTTGATAATGTGTTTTTTTTTACTTTTGTTGTGTATAATGAGTTATTTTCATTTTACGTGATGAGATGCTTGATATATATAAAATTTATGTTAATGAAATATGCATTGTGTGGTTTCTTACTCAACTCCATAACTATGGTTTTTGCAGGGAAACTTGTACATCAAATATCACAGAGCTATGTTAACCATAGTTAATTATGGTTGTCATAGTGAAAATTTGTGTGGCGTACCTCAAAAATGGGGCTGAGGACATCACATTTTGGTATCAAAGATAGAGTTGCAACACGCGGGTTGTATGGGCCGAGAACCAGGCTGGAAATTTCAGAATTCTCATAGCATTCTTGGTGAATTTGGGCATAATTGGGAAAAAATATCAATTTCTACATTGGAATCCTGTGAGAAAATGACATGAGGAGGTCAAATTGGCACCTAGTTGAATTAGGTGATGAATATCTAAGTTGCATATCTCCCATGGCGTCCAAAAAGAAGAATTTTTAATTTTGGGCATTTTTGAAAAAAAATTAAAATTATGGGAATTGGAGATTTTTTTGCACCGTTGATGTCCGGATTACAGGTGGAAGTCCCAGGGACAGGTGATAGTCCATTAGAGGGGCACATTAAAAAACCTTTGTCAATACATCATACTATGAGACCTAAGGGTCGAATGGTGGAACCTAGAGGGAGGAACCAAAACTATTCGAAAATACATAGATATGGAAGTCCTTAGGAGTGGGATTTAATGAAATTTTGGATCCCAGATATGCAGTGCAAACTAGGAGAAGAACCATTGGATTATTTGGAACCATAGTTTGATCGAGACCATTATATAAAATAATCCCCAACTGGCAGTCATTGGATCTATCTGGAGCATGTGGCATGAATGATATCTAAAGCTCCTCAAGGTGCAAACCCATTGAAAGGGAAAGATGTCAGATACAGGAATTGACATCCAGGAATCCAAGCATCCACAGTTCTTCAAAGTGAATTTCTATTGAAAGAGGTCGGATGCCAGATGCGAGATAGAGTAATATGAGCATCTTGGCATCCAAAGTGCCTCGCGGTGAGTTCTTATGATCCATATTTATGAGGGAACAAAATGAAACACAAAAATATGACAGAAACACACAGATATAGTAATACTCTATTTCTATTAATGAATGAAATATGTAGGAACTATAAAAATGCATATTTAAATGAACTCACAAGAATGGTGGTAGGTTATCTCTTAGAAGAGATGTGATGACTATACACATTCGCAAGAAGATGATTACAATGAGGTCGAAAAGGAATTTTAACATAAAGCATCAATGAGAAAACTCTAAATGTCCAAAACCCTAACCCCAGGAATGAAACTCCAAAAGGTGTGCGTGGCCTTGATGTGGTTAGTTGAAGCATCAACTTCCCAGGAGTGTTACTTTTTCATACGATCTTCGTTTTTGGTGCACGATAGCTCGTTGGAAATGAATATTCGTGGATTACAAATTTTTGCTAGGGATAGGGCGTGTCGTTGGCAACCCATGTCCCCTTGAATGTCCAAAAAACACTGTTTAAGGCCTCAAAATAGCCCCTGAAGTTTGGGACCCAAAAAACCATAGAAAAACTACCAAAAATATAAAGAACCATTGAGTCAGTGGAAGGGGTGGGTGGCCACCGATATCCACCTGGATCAATCCTCCCCCCTTAGGAAGTAATGGTCCCCATTGCATCAGTTTCCCTCGAGAGATGGGGAAACGTTTGTTGAATTTGAACCTTGAAGAGCCACTTTCCTTGTTGAAGTACTTGTCTTGTTTTTACTTGGCATTATCCTATTGAAGGATGTAATGAACCTATTGTTGGAGAGGATGGATCCATTAAAAATAATTGGTTGCATGATCTACCTTGGTTTGAGTATGGGAGTATTATGTCAGTGAAAATACAACATGAATATCTATATCAATGGGGGCTAATGGTTGGAACCCCAAGCACACCTAAAAAGGGTTGTGGCCAATAGGGTTATGACAGGATATGTTATATCTTTTCTTGACTTGGTAGTGTAGAGGCACCCCTGTAGGTGAAGAAAAAATATCTTTGTGATCTTCTACAATCTTGTCAACCTTATTCTACTATATAGAGAGAGGTCTTGGGTTGAGGTTATGGTGGTCACAGTGACCTTCTATTCACCTTCTACCTAGATCATGAAGAGGCTAAACTTTGTGGTATGAGATATTAGTTTTCAATAGTGTTTTTCATAGATCAATGAAATGGAAGTAGTCGAAACTACCTCTGGTACCCTGTAGAGATGACCCCCCCAAAGTAACAATGACACTATGGGGCCAAGACTCATAAAAAGCATGAAGTTTCCACATATATGGTTGTACTAAAATAACATCATAGAGTTCTAGTGGGGAAACATCACATAATACCTCATGCTAGAAGGGATTGATGTCGTAGGAACAACAACATTGTTCGATAACATGAGGATCTCATCCATGGTGTAGCCACCTGATGTTGTATGGATGCGGGTGTGATGTTTTCAAAAACTCCAATTGCTTGATGAACTATGATGAGAATAGGTTCTTTTGGCTTATGTTTTCAACAATGAAATGTAGTGGGGTCCCCTTCACCCACATTTGTTAATGGAAGAGGTGCCCCCCCTCCTCAAGCTCCTCTAGTTATTATGGTTGGATTTTTATGGTCATGATGGTAGCAATGGGTTCTACATCGATGATTTGTTTCATTTTATTGTATTCTGAATGAGAGTTCAAGTCGAGGTTCCAGTCTTTTTCTTTGAGCTCTCCCACCAACGATTGTTTGGAGAGAAATTCATCAGTGTTGTGCCAAGGGATTTTGTGGAACTCGCACCACTTTCCAATGTCCTTCTTCGTCTTCCCATTACCCTTATTTGTTTGTGGATTGAATTGGTTGTCATGAGGTTGGTTTTTCTATAATTTAGGGTTGTATTTACCAGAGTTCTCTTGTTGCAGATTTGCATACTTGAACTCCCACTTATTATGTTGCTTAAATTTTTGCTCGGTTTTGATAGCATATTGATAATCCTATCTAAATGATGAGATGCCCAGAAACTCCATTTATTTTTTGATGCACCTATGTAGACCCACATGGTATTTTAGAACCAAATATCTCTCAAAGTATTTGATACCTATCTTGGTGCGCAAGGTATGGAAGGTATCTATGAACTATGGCATTGTTTGGTCCCTCTCCTGACATATTGTGGTTCATCTCGTGTACTATCCATCATAGTTTCCAATAGGGTAATATTTTTCCTTAACGACATCCATAAAAAAGTCCCAAGCTAGTTTGGACTCAAACATTCCAGGCTCCTCTATTGAATTTTTCTCACAGTAATTCTCCCACCAATTTTTGACATGGGGGATAGCCTTAAGCAGTGCAAAGGTGATATTTTCCCTATCGAAGAAATTGTGGACATAGAAATATATATATATATATATATATATATATATATAGTATGTTATTTTGGACAATTGTCGAAGGATTTGGGAAATTTTTTCCATCATCTCATCCCTTTGTCACGTGAGGGTTTCCTCGAGAAACAACCGAATAGGATATCTTTCTCCCTTATCTCTCTTTTCTTCCACCATGGGAGTTCGTTAGGGTTGATGACGATAGTCTTTCAAAGGCTCAAGTAGTTCAAGTCCCAACTCCTTATACACTGACCTTGTTGGGGACATGCATAGAGAAACAAATAAAAAGAAGACTAGTCTAATACCATTGATCCATATTTATGAGGGAACAAAATGAAACACATAAATATGATAGAAACATAGAGATATAGTAATACTCAATTTATATTAATGAATGAAATATGGAGGAACTGTAAAAATGTAGAATGAAATGAAATTGTCATAATGGTGGTAGCTTATCTCTGAGAAGATATGAGGCGACTACGCACATTCGCAAGAAGATGATTACAATAAGGTTGAAAAGGACTTTTAGCATAAAGAATCAATGAGAAAACCATAAACATCCAAAATCCTAACCCTAGAATATGAAATGCCAAAAGGTTTGTGGGCCCTGATATGGTTGGTTGATACATCAACTTCTCGGGGGGCATTAATTTTTCACACGATCTCCATTTGGGGCACACAATAGCTCATTGAAAAGAACTATTTGAGGATTACAAATTTTGGTTGCAACCAGGGTATGTTGTTCGTATCCTTGGCCCTTCAAATGTCCAAAAAACACCTTTTAGAGAGTCAAAACAACCCCAGAAGTTTGGGACCCAGAAAACTGTAGAAAAACTACAAAGAAGATAGAGAACCGTTGAGTCAGTGGAAGAGGTGGGTCACCACTGAGATCCACCTAGATCATCCTAGTAAAGAGGACTAAATTTTGGATGCAAAATAGAGGCATATGGGCATCCAAGGTCTCCTAAGGTGACTTGTTAGCAAGAAAGGGTGGATGTTGGAAATTAATTTGTGAAAAAACCAGATGCCACATCATCAAGTGCCACATTAGATTACAGAGGCACATTAGTGAGATGAGTTAGATGACACATCAGTGGTGATGTGGAAACACATATAAGGTGATGTGGAAATAATGGCGTGGACTTCCATGGTGGAAATATACGGTGGCATGCCATAGTGGTAGAGTGACAATCCTAGCAACTGACGTGAGAGCCAAATTTGAAGCGGCACCAAACCAGAACCTAGAAATTAGATAGTTTCAGGGGGTCCCTTCATGGTTTTGAAAAACACTAGGGGGGTGGCCCAGTGGGTGGATGCCACCTTATGCATTCCAAAACCAACGGTATCCATATTTGATACCCCCCCTGTTATCAATTAGCAATTTGTGACGTGGTGAAAAGGATCTCCACCATCAATTCCCTTTTGATATTATTCACTCTCTACCATTGAATTGAAGGAATGGGCAAGTTTCACAAGCTAAGGAAAAATTATGTGGGATGGGACCCGCCCATCCCCGCGGTCAGTGAAGGTGTTCTAGGTGGCATATGGGACCTGTTTTTATTGGAGGAGTTATATCTAGGAATTCATAAATATAGAAAAAACACCAAGGGGACTTTTTGCAAAAATTTTCAGATGAATGAATGTCAGATATTCGAAGGTGTTGAAGATGTTGGATGGGGAACTTGGACCACAATGGAACCATCAGTTCTAGTAGGATAAGAATAGAGACCACGTATGTGTACATGTCACTTTGACATGGAATCCATGCAAGTAAACAAGTTTCAGGTGGAGGCATGTTAGTGCTATAGGTCAACAAGGTTAGATGAATTAAAAGGCACCAAGTGGGAGTTAGGTTCTAGTGGGACTCACACGCATAAAAGAGGACATCCATAAATATGAGGATCTGAGAATTATGAAAAGGATACTATCGTAAAGTTTTGGATTTTGGATGGTCGGATATCCATAGTTTTGACTAGTCTATATGGTTGAATATCCAAGAATTTTGGAAATCCAGATATCTGAGCCTGTGTAGACTATGAAGTGGTAGAGACTTGTCTAGTATAAGAGGTAGATGATAGGGAAGTAGTGGGGTAGGACATGTGGTCTCAACTTCCACATAGGCTGACATGTCTCATGCCATGTCAGCATGGTTCCACATCAACAAATCTATGATAGATTTTGAAATTTTTTCTAAGTATGGGAATAGAGTATAAAAATTTAAGCAACCATAAGTTCTTTCTTAGATATCATAATTGAGTAAATGAATAGTCAAAGGAAATATAAGGAAGAGAATAATCAATCTATTCACCCAAATTTTAGAGATGGGAAACATAGTTCTTTAGCAAGTCAAAGGAAGATTGTTAGTGGCCTCAAGGATTGGGAATGATGTGTGAATTTACCAGATTGTTTTTATGTCCAATCTAACAAATATTTCTATTGGTTACACATTGTGCGGAATTGAAGTCACACACAAATATTTTTTTCATTAAGATCAATGAGATAGAAGAAACTTATGATGGTGAAGTTAGGGGACTGAATTTCAACCCAGAAGATGTTGAAACTAAATCCAATGGGTACAAAGAAGGTTGAGAAAAATGTATTCATCTAGTAGAGACAATCAAGATCCTACAAAGATATGTGATGAGCTAAAAATTTGATAATGAAAAGATTATAAAATCTCAAAAGAAACAAAACTACATCAAAACTAAGTTTTTGTAGAGCTTGGATCATTAGTGGAAGAAGGTAGATAAAGAATCAAATTAAAGGGAAGTAGAGGAGTACATATCTCATTTCGGGAGGGAAGAATATAAAAGTGGTGGTAGGAATCAACATCACTCACTAAGAAACTCAGCTACGAGAGAAAGGAGTAGGTCAATCTCTTCTCCTATCAGACAACACAAGAGAAGCACTAGAGTGGATGAACTGCAAGGGGAGCTAAGGAATATCAATCCTCCTACCTTTGATGGTGAGAACAAGAAGGATGATTATGCAGAGGCATGGTTGCTATGAATGAGGAAGTATTTTCAGTTGTATGGTTATTCCTCTCAAGAAAAATCCAAAATTGTAGTTTAGTAGTTAAAAGGAAAAGCATCAATGTGGTGGGACCAGCTTGTGCAAGTCAAGAACATTGATGAAAATAATTTAACCTAGAGGTAGTTCAAGAAACAATTTTATAGTAAATGTTTGTCCCAATGTTATTATGATAGAAAGATGAATGAGTTCTTTGAACTCAATATTGGTAGCATGAGCATAAATGAGTATAAAAAAGGATATTTTTGGAGTTGCTCAGATATGTTGAATTCATCAAAGATGAGAAATTAAAGATAGAAACATTCCTAAGTGGGATACCCTCTATATGCAGTGACAAGATTTAGTATGATGAGCCTAGGACATTGGAGGAAGCAATAAGGAGATCCAAGTTCATCTATGATCAAAATAAAGGAGGGAAAACTTCTCATAGAACTTAGGTTGACAAGAATAAGAGTAAGTTAGAGAAGAAAAATAAAGGGTTTAAGTCACCTTTCTTCAGAATAATAACGAAGGACAACCAACTCATAATGAGTCGATAATGTCATAAACTTTGGGGAAAATACCAAGACAACAATCTATTAAATGTTTGGGTTGTGAGGGAGATCACATGTACAATGATTGTCCTCGCAAAGGAGATAAGAGGACTATGCACAACATTCAAGAGGATGGTATAGTTAAAGATATGGGAAAAATCATGCCAAGGATCTATGCAACCTTGGACAACAAGAAAGATAAATTCCATTCTCATATTATTGAAGTGGAAGGTAAGATCAATGATCAAACTATATCCATTTTAATTGATTCATGAGATAGTCATATTTATATAGATCCTAAATTGGTGGAAATATCTCACTTGCAAAGAAGCAAGCATGGGAAATCTTGGCTAGTTCAGTTATCTACATGAGCTAAAAGAAGAATCAATGAATTGGTTCAGGATTTTCCATTTGACATGAATGGACTAAGCACCAAAGAATATTTAAACATCATTTTATTAGGATCTTATGATTTCCTCATTGAGATAGATTGGTTGGAAAATAATCATGTTATCCTAGATCGCTACAACAAGGAATTACCTTATCTTGATGATGAAGAAAATTTAAAATCAATTCAAGGCATTCCTAGAGCAGTGATAGTTAAGGTAATTTCTTATAGGAAATTGAAAAGAAGAATTAGGAGGGGATGCCAAATATATTTAGTTTGCATGGAAGAAGTATCCAAGGATAAAGTTCCAAGTCTTGAAGACTTTGCAATTCTGGGAGATTTTGAAGATGTTTTTGGATAAATACCATTTCTACCACCTAAAAGAGACATAGATTTCTCCATTAACCTAGTGCCAGGAGTGGCTCTAGTGTCTAAGACATCGTACATAATGAGTATACTAGAGCTTAAGGAACTGTAAATGTAGCTTGAGGATCCATTGAGGAAGGGGTACATACTCCCAAGTGTATCACCTTGGGGTGCCCCAATGCTTTTTGTAAAGAATAAGTATGGAACCTTATGATTGTGCATTGACTTCAGCTAACTAAATAAGGTGACAATGAAGTAAAAATATCATTTACCAAGGATAAATTATCTCTTTGATCAGTTGAAGGATGCCAAGGTATTTTTGAAGATTGATCTTAGGTTAGGATACCATCAGATACATATTAAATATGAATATATAAACAAGAAATCCTTTAGGACAAGGTATGTGTTGGAATATTCACCAATATTGAGAGGGGGGTGAATCAGTATTGAGCACTTTTAACCACTTTTAATCAGAACATATAATCATCAACCTATCAAAAATTTATCACTTATGATTGCATTCAAAATATTATGAACAATACCATTCAACAATGCATAACATATAACCATAGATACACTATATAAAATAATTTTACATGGAAACCCAAATGGGAGAAAACCACGAAATGTTTTCTTATATATTGGAATATTACATTCATAGGAAGCACCAACTTCCAAAATTCTCCAACACCAATAGGAAGGAGGCACTAACCCCCTAGTTTACAGGTTCTAACCTAAAGGAAGATACAACTCCATAGATTCTCTAGATCAAACTAGAAGGAGGCTCCAACCCTATGATGTAAAGGCTCCAACCTGAAGGAAGCTCCAACTCCCTATATTCTCCAACACAAACTAGAAGGAGGATCTAACCCCCTGATTTATAGGCTCCAACTCCTTGTATTCTCCAGCTACAACCCCCTTTCTTTGTCCCTTCCTTCCTCCATGAAATATAAATGGAGACTCAACCTGTCACTAAAAATTTCACCGATATTCAACTTGTCACTATCACTGATAATTAACCTGTCACTGTCACTGATAATCAACTTGTCACTGTCACTGATAATAAACCTATCACTATCACTGATAATCAACTTGTCACTGTCACTGATAATAAACTTGACACTTTCATTATCACTGAAAATCAACCTGTCACTGTCCTGTCATTGATAATCAACCTATCAGTGTAAATCTCACTGATATTGATACATCATCATCATGAAAACCTGATCCATTCACATAAACCATATGCCAATATCACCAAGAAAATATCTCATAACAAATGTCCAACATCACCACGATATTCCTCAAACCATGTGCCAAAGATATGCCTCAAGCTAGTTCCATAAAATCCATGATAAACCATAAACCATGTATCAAATATATACCTCAAATCATATGCTCAAAATCACCAACACATATCTCTATCCATGTTTCAAATACTCTTCAATATATGCCTCAAGCATATACCATAACATTAAGATATAACCCTCAAAAATGCATATAAAGACATACCTTTAATCATGTAACAACTTGGTGCATAAGATATATTCTCATCATACCTTACTCAACTTCCACATCATCAAATTGGTTCCACTTAAAAAAAAGGTCCACATATAAACCCCAACATCACTTCTTAAATTTATCTCGAACACCTGTTTGAGACTAGTTTCTGGATTAATCACAAACCATAACTTCCAACAAGTATAAATTCATGCATGTAATGAATGAAGGTATGAAAATTGTACTCAATATTCATATCTTTTTTGATATTCCTCCAAGTTTTTCTCCTTGATTCATCACTGAAAATGAGATATAACGAAAATGGCATACCTTCCGTAATTTTGGCCTACTCTAGACAGTGAACTTGTACAGGATGTCATGTGATCAATATTTGATATATGATTATTAAAATCACACATAGAATACTAAACACTATAATATTTCCAATTCAATTGGTCTCACATAATTTGGATCATCTATGAAGAAGTTATAAGTGTTTTACCCAGAACACATGTTTGAGACTAGTTACAGGACTAGTAAAAAACCCTATCTTCCACATAGTGTATCTACAAAATTACAAAATCCCAAAAGATGAAATTAGTACCAAAGATACCTTTATATGTATTCTGAACAACCTCCAAGTTTCTATATATGAATCATTCTATAAAAAACATTATAGTGAAAATGGTAATATGACCTTTAAAAAACATACCTTAGAACACATCATCACAAGACTTCATCTTCCCTTGGAATTTCTCTCCTCTTCACTTCATCTTCCCTATAGAATTTGATGCCAATATTGTGATAAGAGATCACAATATTGAATTATGAAAATGGCAGGTTCTTAATGTGTATTTATACTTTTCCAAGTACCTCCTTTACTTGACTTTAGGGTCGACTTGTAACTTCGTTGACCATACTTTGGGGATTTCAAGTGGCATGAAAACTACCATTGGAAATGGCATGATGAGGACCATCAATATATGTAGTTTTTTTATGCAATTAAAATTTCCATCATACTCATTTTCTCCAATTAACTTTGGGCTTCATGACCACACCTTCAAGGCGTCTTAACCACTTAGCCATATTTCCACGGATTCTTGTAGACTTCAGGGTTTCTTAACCACTTAGCCATATTTATAGGTATTCTTATAAACTTCTTCAAATCATATTCCATGAGGGCCATTCTTAAATATATTTCATAAGGGGACCACTTTGGAAACTTCTTTAAATACACACATCACTTCTAGAGGCTTCTAGACTTCTTCTACGGTTGACATCACCCATTACTTCTAGGAGATTTTGAGGCTTATGGACTTCTTATCGGGTTGACATCAATGAAAACCAACTTTCCAACAATCCCCCCCTTTGAAATTGATGGAAACACTTATAATCCCTCTGTGACCATTGATCCCCATGTCTTCATGTGCTCTAATGTTTCTCTACCCCCGTGACTTCAATGGAAAAGAGTAATTCCCTCTGACAATATACCTTCTTTTAGAAATCTCGCTCCCTCTGTCTTCATGCTTCTGATCTTTATCTCCTTCTTTTGTTCTTTCTCTCTTTCTTTGAAATTAAGGGTAACTCCCTCTGATGATTTCTCTCCCTCCATCTTCTTCTGCAAGATGTTGTGTAGGTCAATGTGGGGATGCTTGTATATGCTTTCTTTCCTCTCTTCCGATGCTCATTGTCCATTGGTGCTTCCTATTATTATAATCCACTAACTTATATTAAAAACATTCATTTTTTACTTCAAGTATTCATGGCTTGAGTTATCTTCACTGAGTTTACATCAATGACATAATCATTCAATAATTTTCCCTTTTCTTGTTGTGCCTCTCATGGCTTGCCTTCCTATGACTCGCTGGTTCCACCTATCAATATGCTTCTTTTATGAGTCATATGATTTAATTGACATTCCTCTTGATGAAAATGCCAACAAGTCTTTCTACAATTCCTCTTGAGCTCATTCCTTCATCCACTGTCATGTATCTTCTCTGGTTCATGTCAAGTATTATCTTCTAGACTTGCCACATATCCCATGAATCCATCTATGTACATATGTCACGAAATTGTCCATGACTCTGCTACTCAACTGCACCTGATGTTGAACCATATTTAACTTTACTATTCTGAGATATTCTTCGAATCTGTTGCAATTGATCACTTCATATTCCTGCTCCTCAAGATGAATTGAATATGTCTACTAGTTTTCTCTGTCTTCAAATCAAAATCTACAAATTTGCATGGGGATGTGTTCTGAAAACTGCTCCTTAACCAATCTGTCATGATATATTATGCACTTCTGCCATCAAACCATTCTGAATCTTCCTTCCCAAATTATGCAAACACTTCATACTGCCCAAAATATATTTCTCCAGTCTGTAATGGTTGTTACTTTGACTCCCCCTCTTCAATATTCACATTACTGGGAGTCTCCAAGACCGATGGCTTAGAACAATACATAAGGCTGATCTGCTGCATTATCATCATTTTGAATTCTAACATCTTCCTCTTTACTTGTATATTCATCATGATCTCACAACTCTGTAAATCGTGTGATTATGATCTCTGAGAGTTTTTCCTTCACTTGTTCTTCTTATTTTTATTTCCTTCTCTAAATTTTATTTAACCTGATATCAGTGTTTTCTTTCATGGAAGATTCCATCATGCTTATTTAATATTGTAACATTTTCATTTGTAACATTCAATATTGTAGGGTGGCACATAAACATTTCTTGCTTGAACATTTCTTCCATACACTCTACAATATACAATTTTTTGTAAGCAAATTATTACAAGTAAAATAATAACCAGAAAAGAAACTTTGATACATTGGAGTGAATGATCTTCTTTGTGATGTAGTCCTTTTTAATTCATGACTTAGTTTATCTTCTCTTTTGTTGTTTCATTCACAATGATTGAAGCTGATTTGATACTTGGAAGTAGAAGGTCTTCTTGGATATCCATCTCTTCTATAATATTCTTCTTGAGTCTTCTCCATTTCTGGAATGTTCTCCTTTGAGGTCTTGCATTATTCCTTCATGATAGGGCCTCTAATGAATTCCACACAACTCTTATCCTTCTCCTCATTCTTCCTTTCCAAAAAGATTTAACAATTCTCTTCAAATTTCTTTACTGACAATGTGGATCTTTCTCTCTCTTCAACATTCTTG
>ML777312.1:311154-348379 GCA_009831015.1 Picea engelmannii | reverse complement strand
GGAAGACATGGTTCATGAGGCTCTGGAAGGTGGAGGCGGCGTTACACAAGCCAAAGGGCATGACCAAAAACTCATAGTGGCCCTCATGAGAGCGAAAGGTTGTCTTGGGAATGTCTGCCTCTTTCATACGTATCTGGTGATAGTCCGAGCGAAGATAAAGTTTGGTAAAGAATTGGGCACCACTCAATTCATCCAGGAGGTCATCAATGAAAGGAATGGGAAATTTGTCTTTGATGGTCAGTTTGTTGAGAGCACAGAAGTTGGGACACATTCTCCAAGAACCTTCTTTCTTCAGTACCATGATGATCGAAGATGAGTAAGGGCCCATACTAGGATGGATGACACCTACAGTAAGGAGTTCCTGTACCATTTTCTCAATTTCATTTTTTTGTGCAAAGGGGTGGCGATATGGACGGATATTGGGGGAAGGCTTCTTGGGAAAATGGGAATGGAATGATCATGAACACCATGGGAAGGAGGGAGTCCTTGGGGAGTGGAAAATATAGTTTGATTTTTAGAAAGGAGGGCTTGGAGGTCTTGGGGCACTGGGGGTGTCTATGTGGCTTGTATGGCATGGAGTTGGGCAATGACACCAAAATGACCTTTTTTGAGCATCTTTTCCATGCGATGGGAACTGATGACCTCAGGTGAACCAGCAGTGATGCCCTGGAATTTATATTGGTGGCCTTCTTGGTTGAATTGCATGGTTAAGTTCTTAAAATCCATGAGAATGGGACCCAAAGTCCTTAGCCAGTTTGCACCCAACACGATGTCACAACCTCCCATGTCAATAGAAAACATATGGGATTTTAGGTGGTAGTCACCGATTTGGAGATGCACATTTTCACAGCGCCCACCACATTTCATAGAACCACCATTGGCAATCATGATTTGGAAACTGTTGATAGCATGGATGTAGCAATGGGTTTCTTGGGCAATGCAGCGATGAATAAAATTGTGGGTGCTACCACTATCAACCAGAATGATGACCTTTTGGTGCTTGATGTAACCGATTAACTTGAGGGTTTGGGGAGCAGAGAAGTCGGTGAGAGCATTGAAGGAAATGATTGGTTCCACTTCGGGAGGGTCGGAGGGAGGGTTTATGTCAGTGATTTTTGGTGACTCGGGCACAAGGAGAGTTTCAACATCCTCTTCTAGAATATCCTCAGAGATGGCCATAAAAAGATTTTGTTCCTTACATTTTTGTCTCGGGAAATATTTGTCATCACAATTATAACAGAGGCCTTTGAGTTGGTGTTCAGCCATTTCAGCCCTGGTCAATTTTTGGATCTTTAATGGGGTGGAGGGAGTAGTGGGTTTTACTGGTTTAGGGCAAGGGATAAAGGAAGGCTTACGGTTACATCCACCCGTGGAAGGCGTATGTCCCATTGAAAGTGATGGGGCTAAAAGGTATGGGAATGGGAAGAAGTTTCACCTTCAGTCTTTGTATGTGTGTCAGGAAAAGGGTCATCGGTAGGGATCTTTAGTTTGGTGCAGAGTGATGCAAAGACAGATTCAAGCTAGGTGGTTAATTCTTGTTTGACTTCCTCCATTGCGGACTTCATAGATGCATTTATGGTGGTATTGATGGATGTATCACGAGAGGCAATAGTAGCACTGAGTTGTTGCACTTCTTTCTGGGTCTCGAGGAAACTAGATTGCAAGGTGTTGAAGCGAGACTCTAGTTCTTGTCTATGGGTATGGGCCATGAGGATGGGTGAACTGAAAAGGGAGCGGTGGGGTCAGAAATTTTTGCAGAAAAATGATATGGATGAATGTGATAAGGGAGAAGAGATGAGTCTAATGGAATAGGTCTCAAATAATGGTGAAAAAAATTCCAGACCTTTTTTTTTTGTTTTTAACAGCTGCGGGGTTATACTTCAGTCTAAAGAATGTTGCAGTGCTGAAATCCCCAAATTATTAACCAGAAAGAAATGTGTATTTACTTGGCAACCTGAACACAGTTGCGCTACAATAGATCTGGCCGGTTTAATTTGTTTATGTTTATGTTCCCCAAGGTTTAGGTATTCAAGGGTTCTATAGACAAGGGTTTTCCATGTGCTATAGCTCTCTGATATACGTACGGGGTTCAATAGTAGTATTCGGCCCAATATCTCAGGGCACAAACTAAGGAGGATAGACCGTACCCTTAGCCGTACTACTTGACTACCCAGGTACTAGAGAGTATCTTCCCGAGTGCTGTTCTCGGTGACACTATAGCATTCCGGTGGCTGATAGGTTTATCTAAAGAGGGCTTCAGGAAATCTAGGTCGATTCGTACACAGGTGTTTTCTGATGCGCTACCACTCGAAGGGGTACCAACAGGGGTTACAAGGGTGGCCAACAAATGTGCGCTTAAGAACCACTTGTATTTCCTGAGTGTATGAATCCCTCAACCATGGGTTTATGTGCGTAACGACAGATATTTGTGGCTTAAAGACGCCGGAATACGTCTCTACCCTGAAAAAAAATACCCACAATTTCTGCCAAGGAAAGTGCTCTGATACCACTTGCAAGATACCAGATATAATAAATACACAGAACAGAAATAAAATGCTAGAAATGGTAGAATAACAGTAATATAACCATCATAATCTCCACAATAACACATAAATAACATGAGAACAACAACTAAAATATCATTTTGATTCAGAAAGAAATGTTCATAGGCCTCTTCGAGGGGGAAACCTCCAGTCGAGCAGTGCTCTGTTACAATAATCTCCAAGCTAGGGTTTTCATACCCTCGAGCCTTATTTATACTAAATATGTCTATTAAGAGAAGCATCTAGAGGAAGATCCTTCTAGAAGTGGAAGCTTCTATTAGGTCTTCTTACATCCACCTTATTCTATTTTATTGAAAGGCCTTATTAATATTGACCTTTATTACATCCGAATACATTGATCTACCTATGTGCGGTTTAGGACCTTGACAAAATGTGTCTTTGGAAATGCACATAGGGAGGGTCTCACAAGCATTAGGTGAATTCCCATGATGTTAATGATGGCATTGTTCTAGCCTTAGACACCAAAGGAGAAAACAAAAAAAGAATATGGATGATTACATCAGCTCCCAACTTGTCATATTTCCAACATCAGTATTACATATGCATTACTATACAAAGGAAAACAGTTATAGGCGTACATTTTAGGATACTTTGCACCAATTTTAACATGTTTCAGTCCCTTAACAACCACCATATTTGAGGAAATGGTTAGAAGGATTACACCATCAATATGGAACACCTCCACAAGTGCTTTCACTGTAGATTTGAACGAATAAAAAAAACAATTAAGAGACCTGTAGAAACAACATTAGTTACACAGGTTTGAAGGTCTGATTTCTGTGTTGGATAGAGGTACAAAAGAATACAAATATATCAGAGATTCATCTCACCTTTTGAGGAAGATTGCAGAAATAGGGGAAATTACAGAGGAGGGGGACAAATTATAGAGCATGATGAGCAAGGAGGCACTGGAATTCTGAGCATCATTTAGTATATAGACATGCATAAGTGATGGAGCTAAAACCTTATTGATCCAACCTATGCAACAATTGGGTCAGGGCCAACTTGTTTTTATGACAAATGATGGGGCCAGACAATTTATTTGGTAAATTTTGTCAAAGAGCCGATTTGGAGGTGTTGTTTAAGGCCAACCTCAATTTAATTTCTAATTTAATTTCAAAATTACGAAAAGGTGCACGACCGACCTACTAGAACAAATAATTAATGAATCTGGCTTGCATTTAAGGAGTGTTGGATGGTTTTGAATTTTGAGTCTCCACTTTAATTGAAATATGGAGTGTTTTAAGGGCCTTTGGAGGTTGGGCGTTGCACCAACACCTTGCATTTCCCTTCATTTGTGGAAGTTTACCGTGTTTGAGGGATTTCCCCCCTTAATTTCTACTCATATGGCTTAAATACGCCCCAAATTTCGGTATCTTTTGGATTATTAAATTATGAAGAGGGTTTTACCCCCCACCTTAGTCTAAATTAGTGGAAATTTAGGTCAAATATTATTATTTTATTGTAGGAGGAATTTGAACATTTCCCCTATAAATAGAGAGGCACTTCACTCATTCGCATCATCACTTCTTGAGGGATTTTCCCTTAGGAATTCTAAAATCTTCTGAAATCTTCTTGGAACATTTGTATTGGATTGGTGTTTTGGAGGAATAAGTTTTTTCTTTGGAGCATTGGAGAAAATTTGTTTTTTATTGTGGTTTCTCTTGTAAAATTTGTGGATGATATTTGGTAAAATAAGGTTTCTGCATATAACTTCTTGGATCTTTCAAGTATATTTCTGCAATTACTTTCCTTCATTCAAATAAATTTGATTCTAAAACCCTAGGAGGAATACAAGGGAATAGACCCTCCACTAAATCTCACTCTTTTTGTCTCGGAAAATCCTAATTCTTGCCTCAAGGAGTAGAAGGGCCTACTACCCTTTTTGCAAAGGTTGAGGTAGGGTTTGTTCCAGGGAGTAAAAAGGGGTTACACCCCTGGAAATTTTAAACCCTAGTCTCATCACTACAAAATTCTGCATAACTCCCCTTTCTTCTAGGTATTTCCATGACTACGGTTTTGTTCCAGGAAGTAAAAGAGGCTACACCCTGGAAATTTTAAACCATAGTCTTGTCAATATCAACTCCTTTTATGACTCCATTTCCCAATGAAAAGACAATGGTCCCAGATCTCTTATACTGTTTGTGGAAAACTTTCAACCTACAACAATTATGACGTACAACTAAATGGCTTCAAGTGAAGGACAGATTGGTGAGGTGACAATGGCCTTTCTCTCTTGGTGTCTCAAGATTTGCACTTGAGCATTGAGACTTTGGCTCTATAAGTGCGAGTTTGTGTGATAACATGCCTGAAGCTAATGATTATAACACCTTGGAGATCAATGCGGGGAGTAAAAGATAAAACACTTAAATCACATCCATATTATCATGTTTAAGTTTGAGTGAATTATTAATGGAATACATGTCTAATGAGTTTGAGAAGTAAGTTCGTTGAGTAATTTTTTTATTAATGCTAGGTTTATAAAAAAAATGATTTAATATATTAATGTTCTAAATATTGTATTGTAGATATCATTATAAAATTATTTATTCTAATTATCTAGGCACAAGGAATTATATGAGAATACAAGAGAAGATGGTTAGAGTGTTGAATGAAGAGAATTGGGTTGATCCTAAATTCCAAATTTAAGCTCTACAACATTCTTGAAATATTTTTTTGTTGCGTTCAAAAAAGACTGTTGATTTAATATATTTGTTTTATTAAGTTGTATCTTAATTTATTTATATTTTATTGCTTACATATATATAAATTTATATTTGTATTTTTCATAAGAGATATTGAAGAGTAATACAAATGGAGTACCAAAGACCTTAAAATTTATATTCAAAGAACCAAGTTTGAAAGACAAAGAAGACAACATCTTGAAAATGTTCAACTTTATGACACCCTTGATCACTACATTTGGAATGGTCTTGGAACTCCATGCAATATCAAGTAATATTAGGTCATTGTGAAAATTACAAATCTTGGTCCTAAAATTGAGTATTCCCTAGTTATTGCAGATATCCCTCTGTTAGAAAAACAGTACCATGGAGCAATAAAACAAAACAAATGCGGAAACAAAACACAGAAGATACACAATAAAATAGAGACATAGATTTACGTGGTTCACCCAGTGTGGGCTACGTCCACCAGAGAAATTGCCAGGTCATTCATTTATTATTATCCAGCAAAATGAAGGGATACAACCTACAACAAACCCGTTGTAACTTCCTCTTTGTTCTCTCACAGTCTACTATCTCATAATACAATATTCACTCACCTACTTAGCCCCAATACATTTCCCTCATAAAAAGAGGGTTTCCTTCTAGGGCAAAAAACCCTAACATGATTTCTATCATTATATTTGCGACCTTATAATGAACGGTCTAGATTTACAATGAAATTACAATATACATTTACAAGGCAGTTTTTCCTTCTGGGACTTCTCCCCCGGACCCCCCAGCCAGGGGGATAGCCCCCCCGAACCCCGTAGAGCAGGTAACCCCCCTTTGTGCTCCCCCACGTGGAAGAGTGTACATAATTCTGGGGTGTAAAGTCTTCATCGGGTATAAACATGGTTGAAAGAAAGGACCTCTGAATCAGGAAGATAATCAGGCTCCAAAACCAACAATCTCTCACTTGGAGACTAATCTCAACAACTCCATCGTTGTTGTATATGATGGACTCTGAACCTTCTTGGACTTGGAAAATTTCTCATCCTCATCTTAATTCTTGAAGACCAACTGAAACTGAGAAGGAACTCTGTTTCTCCCTGGTTACTCCCTTTGTTAAAATGTCTGCAGGATTCTGGATGGTGTGTATCTTTTCCAACTTCAAATGTCCATCTTCCAAGGTGGATCATATGAAGTGGTACCTCAACTGTATATGCTTAGTATTCAAATGGAATCTTGAGTTCTTTGCAATATGAATGGCACTCTCACTATCACAATACAACCTGTTATTCTCCTACTTCTTTCCCAATTCCTACATAAACCTTTATAACCAAATTATCTATTTACTAGCCTTTGTAGCAACAACATACTCTGCCTCTATTGTTGAAAGTGAAACAACCTTTTGCAGTTTCAAAATCCAACTTACCATTGTTCCACCTATAGTAAAAACATACCCCGTGGTGCTCCTCTTGTTGTCTTTATCACCTTCCATATCTTAATCAACATATCCCTGTAGAAAAGTGTCTGAACCTCCAAAACATAATGAATGAGTAGCAGTACCTCTCAAATACATGAGAATCCACTTTACTGCCTCCCAATGTTCTTTACCTAGATTGTTCATATACCTGCTCACAACTCCCACTGCATGTGCAATATATGGTCTTGTGCAAACCATTGCATACATCAAGCTACCAATTGTTGATGAATAAGGGACCCTGGACATGTATTATATCTCCTCCTATGTCTTCAGATACATTTCCTTAGTTAATTTGAAATGGCTGGCTAAAGGTGTACTAACTGGTTTTGCATTCTGCATTCTAAACCTCTCCAACATCTTCTCTATGTACTCACCTTGAGGCAATGTCAATTTGTGATTTTTCCTGTCTCTTGTTATTCTCATACCAAGTATTTTCTTTGCAGCACCCAAATCCTTCATCACAAATGAATTAGCTAATTTCTTCTCAAGAAAATTCATATCCTGCATATTAGACCTTGCAACAAGCATGTCATCTACATACAATAGCAAGATAATATAGCTTCCATTTTCTATCTTTTTCAAATAAACACAGTGATCAGAATGACATCTACTATAACCCGGTTCTATCATAAACATGTCCAACTTCAAATACCACTTCCTTGGAGCTTTATTTAGGCCATACAATCTCTTCTTCAACCTGCATACCAAATTATCCTTCCCTTTGACCTCATACCCTTGTGGTTGTTGCATATAAATCTCTTCCTCCAAATCCCCATGGAGAAAAGTTGTTTTAACATATAATTGTTCAAGATGCAAATCTTCTACTACCACAAGACTTAAAATAGTCCTAATTGAAGTCATTTTAACAACAGGAGAAAATATTTCATCAAAATCTATACCTTTCTTTTGTGAAAACCCCTTTACAACAAGTCTAGCTGTGTACCTCTTTATTCCTCCATCTTCTTCCTTGAACTTGTAAACCCATTTATTCTGCAATTCTCTTTTTCATGTAGGCAACTGAACCAAGTCCCAAGTATAGTTATTTACCAAGGAATCCATTTCCTCTTTCATGCCTTTCTCCCACTTCTTTTTGGTGTCTACCTGTATTGCCTCTTCATAACATTCTGGTTCACCAGAATCAGTCAACAATAAATAATACAATGAAGGAGAGTATTGTTCAGGGGGTATACTTAACCTGGTAGATTTTCTAACAACACTTGTAGGTGTTTGAGGTGCTTGTTGCTCCTGTTGTTGTACATTTTGATTTTCTAGTTCCTTTGGAATTTCTTTTTCAGTGATCTCATCAAGCACTATGTATTCTTGTTTTTCTTTTTCCCATTTCTTTCCCCACAGCTGATCTTTGTACATGACATTCTCATTGAAGATGACATCTCTACTACTAATTATTTTGTTATTTTCATAATCCCATAAGCAATAACCAAAATCATTAACACCGTATCCAATAAAGGTACACTTCTTGGATTTTGCCTCAATCTTTGTTCTATTTTATTTATCAATAAGGACAAATGCTTCACAACCGAAATTTTTCAAAAAATAATAGTTTACCTTTTTTCCTATCCATTCCTCCTCTAGAATTCTACCATCCAAAGAGCTTGAAGGTCCTTTGTTTATTAAGTAAACATCATTATCTACAACATCTGCCCATAACTGTAAGGGAAAACTAGCATGCAATCTCATACTCCTTGCACGCTCCATGATTGTCTTGTTCATCCTTTCCGACACACCATTTTCTTGTGGTGTTCTTGGAATTGTCTTCTCTCTACGAATCCCATGGTATGAACAGTAATCATCAAAATACTTGTTGCAATATTCACCTCCATTATCTAATCTAAGACACTTCAAACTTTTTCCTGTCTCATTCTCAACCAAAGCTTTCCATTTCTTAAAAGTATCAAAAACATCAGATTTTTTTCGAATGCAATAAACCCAAGTTTTTCTAGTTGCATCATCAATAAAAGTAACATAATAACGAGAGCCACCAAGAGATTATACCTGATCTGGTCCCCATACATATGTATGCACAATCTCTAACCTTTCATTCTTCTTTTCTTTTCCGACTCTGAGAAATCTAACTCTCCTCTGTTTTCCATAAACACAATGCTCAGAGAAGTCCAAATCAATTTGTTTAATATCTGGCAACAAATTTATTTTGTGAAGTATCTGCATTTCCTTCTCACTCATGTGTCCCAACCTATGATGCCACAGTGTTGTATCCACTCCTATAGAAGCTAAAGAGATAGAAGAGTCAGTATTAACGATACATAAATGCAATGTACCTACCTTCTCTCCTTTTGTTATCACCAATGATCCTTTGATGACCTTTAACATCTTATTTATAAATATGGATATACAAACTTCACTTGCCAACTTCCCTGTTGAAATTAAATTTTTCCTTAAATCTGGAACATGTCTTACCTCTTTCAACAACCATTGGTTTCGATTGCATTGCTTTATTTTTACTTTTCCCATTCCAACAATTTTGCATGGTGTATCATCACCCAAATGAACCTGTCCAAAATCACCTTGAACATAATCTAGAAAAATTTTCCTATGGGTTGTGGCATGAAATGAAGCCCCTGAATCTACTACCCAAGACTCAAAAATATAATCTACAGAAATAATCAAAGCATCTTGTAACACATCACCTGTTACATTCGCTTCTTGATTTCTCTCCTACTATCCATCTCTTTGTTTCTTTGGAGCTTTGCAGTATTTCTTCAGGTGTCCTTTCTCCCACAATTCCAGCACTCTATCTTTCCAAGTCTGGATTTAGATCTTCCCTTCCTATAATTCCCGCGGTTCCCTGGGCCCTTTCCTCTATCCTTTTGTCTTCCCCTATTCTTCATGTTCAATGCCTTATCTGATGTCTCACCTGTTCTTTTCCGTCGCATTTCCTCACTAAGGATAACACCAACAACATCATCAAATTTTAAAGTATTTGAACCAAAGATGGAGTTACTTACAGCCATGACCAAGTCGTTCCAGCTTTTTGGTAATGAGCACAATATTAAAAGAGCCCTGACCTCATCATCAAAGTCCACTTTTACAGAACTTAGTTGATTAGTAACCATATTAAAATCATTTAAATGATCTACAACAGACCCACCTTCTAACATCTTCATATTAAATAATCTCTTCATTAGAAATACCTTATTGGATGCCGAGGGTTTTTCATACAATTTATCCAATGCATCCATCAAAGCCTTCGTTGTCTTTTCTTTTGAAATATTGAAAGCCACCAACACTGCCAGGATCAGTTGTATCGTTCCTAGAGACTTTCTGTCAAGAATCTCCCATTCCTCATCCTTCATGGCCATCGACTTCTTTGATACTCCGCCCAATGGTAGGAATAGATCCTTCTGATATAAATAATATTTCATCTACATCATCCATAACTGGTAGTTTTGGATGTTAAATTTTTTGACCCTAAACTTTCCATCTTCCGACATTGCTCCCACTCGAACCAGGAATCCTCATTTCCTATGAGTTACCTTTCTCTTTGATACTAGTTGTTAGAAAAACAGGACTGTGGAGCAATAAAATAAAACAAATGCGGAAACAAAACATCGAAGATACACAATACAATAGAGACATGGATTTACGTGGTTCACCCAGTGTGGGATATGTCCACCAGAGAAATTTACAGGTCCTTCCTTTATTATTATCTAGCAAAATGAAAGGATACAACATACAACAAACCCGGTGTAACTTCCTCTTTGTTCTCTCACAGTATCTTATCTCAGAATACAATATTCACTCACCTACTTATCCACAATACATTTCCCTCATAAAAAGAGGGTTTCCTTCTAGGGAAAAAAACCCTAACATGATTTCTACCGTTAGATTTGCGACCTTATAATGAACGGTCCGGATTTACAATGAAATTACAATATACATTTACAAGGCAATTTTTCCTTTGGGGGCTTAGCCCCCGAACCCTGTAGAGGGGGTAACCCCCCTTTGCAATCCCCTGCGTGGAAGAGTGTACATAATTCTGGGGTGTAAAGTCTTCATGGGGTATAAACACGACTGAAAGCAAGGACCTCTAAATCGAGAAGATAATTAGGCTCCACAACCAACACCCTCATGGTTACAATATCCAAAACATTGGTTATGATTGTGAACCTTAGAATTACCAAGAATTTAGTAAAGTGGTTATGGGATTTGTAGATGTCACAACTTCACCATATTGGAGATATAAGATTTTTCATTCTGATGCATAAGAAGGAATAATGTTATAAACCATCAAAGGTAAAGAGAATTCAAAGAAGCAAATTTGTTGGTAATACATTTAAAGTGTATTATCTAGTGTCTAAAATAAGAAATTAATTTTAATTATTCATAAGTTAGTTAGATTCTTACGTATTTATGTTACAGGCACAGGCCTAGTATTTGTAGTTGTAATAGTGATACATTTATGAGTGATATTTGAAAGCATACATCTTGTACGTTGGGAAAAACATGATACTTATGATAACGTCCTTGTCAATGAAAAAGATGGAGGCAAACATAGTCAATTATTAACTTATAATGTTGTGGTTAGAAAGCTAACATGTGAGGAAAAGGATTTGAATGGAGAGATTGCAAACATCTATCAAAATCCACAAACATTGATTAATTGTCTTATAGATACATTTTCAAATGAAGGATAATCAATATTGGATTTGTTCTTGGGTTCATGTAATATTTATTATATAATATATATGAAATGATACTTCAATATTTATCATTTTTAATTTTGTCAATATTTCATGGAAACCTGCACCAGATACCTAGATAAAGCATTCACAAACAAAGCTTATCAAGAAAAGGAAGAGAGATATAATATGAAGAATGAGAATCAATGTATATTATGATCTGATCAATGAGTGAGTGATATTCACTCATATAGGCAATGATATCCTATAATTAAAAAAAGTGAAGAAGAACTGAGTTGCAGTGAGATTTTCTTAGGAATGGATGCATAATAGTAATGGTCTAAAATTGGAAAGTCTAAAATATAACTAGTCAGTTAAATCCCACTAAACTAGTGTACCGAAAATAGAAATTTTTCCAACAACCCCCCTCGATATCACTATGAAGTAAAAAATGAGTCCCGACTACTAGGCCATATTAGGTACTCATGTACAATGCAACTAATGAACACTGAATAAAAATGAGGAAAGAGAGAAACCCATGTGGAAACAAAACCCCCCCTTAAAAGTCAATGCATCAAAAGAAGAAAAGGCAATTTCTAGGCAACTGTGTTCTTCATGGCAAGATGATCCCACAAAGTATGAAACTTCTGCCTAGTGAAGGTCTTGGTGAATATGTCGGTAGTATGTTCATAGGAAGGAAATAACTGCAAATCAATGATCATGTCTTGTACTAAATCTATGATGAAATGCATGTGGACCTCAATGTGTTTGGTTCGTTGTCACTGTATTGGATCTCTGCAAAATATCAATGTACTATGATTGTCACACCATATGATAGTCGTACAGTGAAACTGAATACCAAGTTCAGTAAGGAAGTGTTGAAGCCAAAGTGTCTGAATGACATAGTTGACTACTCCTCTGTACTCTGCCTCTGCGGAAGATAAAGCAATGGATGATTGCTTCTTACTTGACCAGAAAATTCATCCTGGCCCCAAACTGAGAGTGTACTTGGATGTGGAGTTGCGATATTTGCTATCACCATCCCAATCTAAATCTGTGAAGCCTATGAGATCTAATGCACAAACAACTGCATAGTGAATCCCATAACTCATGGTGCCCTAAACATATCTAAGGATGCACTTGTAAGCCTTCCAGTGAAGATCATGGGGTTCCTACATGTATCTGGAAACTACTCCTACTACATATGAGATATTTGTACGGGTGTGAGTGAGATACAAAATACTCCCCACCAACTGTCGATACAAAGTGTTTTCCACTAATGGAGTATCCCCGCCATCCTCAAGTTTGATCCCAGATAAGAAGGATGTAGGTGTAGACTTATAGTATGTCATGTGGAATCTATCTAGAAGATCCCTGACATACTTAGCCTAAGAAATTTTGATGCCGAAAGAATCCTGACTAATCTCAAGACCAAGAAATAAGTGTAGTGGACCCATGTCCGTCATAGATAACCTATCATGCAAAATATATTTGACCAAAGAAATGGCTGAAGTAGAGCTACCAGTGATCAAAAGATCATCAACATAGAGTACTAAAATCATCATCGAGTTAGTAGTCCTCAACATGTAAACATTGGAATCATATTTGCATCTAACAAAATCATGTGAAAGCAATTAATAATCCATCTTTGCATACCATGCTCTAGGCACATGCTTGAGGCCATAGAGAGACTTCTTCAGTCTGCATACTAAAGATGAGTTTTGAATGAACCCCTATGGCTTCTCCACGTAGATCTCCTCTGAAAGGTCACCATGAAGGAAATCATTCTTCACATCCATCTAGTGAACTTCCCATCCTTTGGCTACTGCAATGGATAGAGCCAAGCGAATGGAGTCCATCTTTGCTACAGGAGAAAAGGTCTCATCATAATCTATCCCATGAATCTGCTAAAATCCTTTTGAAACTAATTTGGCCTTGTACCTGCTCACCTGACCATTTGTTTCTCTCTTGGTCCTATAGAACTATTTTCATCTAACAACTTTCCTCCCTGGTGGAAGTGGAACCAGATCCCAAGTATGATTCTCTAGGATAGATTCATGCTCCTACTGCATGGTTGCTTCCCATAGTGGATATCCAACAGCCTCATTGTAGGTATGTGGATCATAAGATTGAACCATATAACAATGCATGGGCATCGTTGGTTCGGAAGATAAAAGTACATGAGAAGGATCCACATGCTGAGATCAAGTCCTCCTCAAATCCAATGGATCCCTTGCAAGGTTGCTTGTTGCATGAAGTTTGGATTGTGCCCACTTGGGAATTTGTTAAAGATTTGATGTTGGCTCCTCATTTGGTTGTACTACCTTCTCATCTACATGTACAGAATCCTATGAATCTTTGTATGAATATGTAGCATCTGATTGTGTGGAATCATCATCTCTGATGTTTGGAACTAATGGAAGCATGTTGCACTGGAGTTTCATGCAAAGGACTATCCCCAAACTAAACATTGCACTCAATGATGATTCGGTTTGTAGAGAGATGAATCAATCTATACCCCTTCACATCATCTAGATATCCCACAAATATTCAAGGTGTTCTCTGTGGATCTAAGGATTTCCTCTTTTCAAAAGGAATATGGGCCCATGCTCTAGATCCAAATATGTGGATGTGTGTGAAATCTATTTTGTCATATGTCCAAGCCTCAAAAGGTGTCCTATCCTCAATAGATATGTGAGGTGCTTTGTTCTGTATGTAAGCAACACATTTAAACACCTCGGCCCAAATATTGGAAGGAAGTGATCTTGCATGCAACATGCAACTGGTCATCTCCTTGAGAGACATGTTCTTACTTTCAACAGCTCCATTATGTTGTGGAGTGTATGGAATTGTGTGCTTCAACTAGATACCAACTTCATGACAAATATTTTGAATATTTTTGTTGACACACTCCCCCCCATCGTTTGTATGGAGGATCTTGATTTTCTTCTGATTTTGTGTCTCTACTAGAGCTTTGAAGTCTTTGAGATGCTAAAAAACTTCATACTTTTTCCAAACAAAATAAACCTAAGTATAGCGTGAGTAATCATCAATAAATGTAAGAACATACATTGCTTTGTTGATGGATGGATGTGGAAATGGACCCATGAGATCATTGTGAAAAACCTCCAAGGAAGAGGAGGCTCTCCTTGCCTTCCCCTTTTCAAACTTCTCTTTGGGATGCTTGCCAAGAATGCATCCTTCGCAAACCCCTTTAGAAAAGTGAATGTCTGGCAAGCCTTTGACCATTCCTTGCTTGGAAATTTGTTGCATGTACCTAAAGTTTAAATGACCAAATATCGCATACCATACTCTACTACTATCATTAGCATGTGTTAGTAGCAAAGAGGAGTCATTTTTAGTAAACTTAGTGAACTTATACAATCGTGATCTATGATCTACCTCACCAACTACAATAATGGAACTATCATGCATGTCAAGTACAATAAATGAATCTAATGTAACTTCAACCCTTTTACATGTTTGAGTGATCTGATAAACTAAGATCATATTTATAGAAAGCTTTGGAACATGTAAAACATTCTCAAAACTTCCATTAGGGAGTTCCACTCTTCCCTCTCCTACAACTGCTATTGGAGTATCATCCCCCATGAGAATAGGAGGTCTAGAGCATGAACTCAAAGAAGTAAAAACTTCCTCTTTAGCTGCCATATGATGTGATGCACCAGAATCTATAATCCATGAATCAGATGATGAATTAATTGCAACCAGAGCATGATGATTACCTTTCTTAGGTGCAGGGTCTTATTCCTTCTTCTTCTTGGCTCCTTTGGGAATGAAGTCTCCAAGGTTATTCTTCTAAAGTACCTATGTCATAAGATTGATATGCTTATTCATGCATGTGGATTCTTCATGATTCAATTGTTGAAATATGTGCATTGTTTTCCCTTCTTCTTCTTCCCTTTGGAATTTGAAGAATATTTGGAACCTGAAGAATCCTTGAAGGGTTTGGAATATCCCTCCTTCTTTGACTTTGGATGTAATATCTCCTTTCGTTTCTGCTTCAATTTATGATTGGATGATATTTTTCCTTCATGCATGGTGAGTGCATGTGCTTTGGGATCTTTCATGAGGCCCATCTGTATGAGTTTTTTCTTCTCTTGTGTGAGAGACTCGATGAAATGAGCCATCATAGGCATTTTCCAATTTGTTCCCAAAAGACATCAGCCAGAATGGAAATTGGAGACACACAATGTATTCTGGTCCTAGCTTGGACAAGATTGTTAGAATAAGTTGTTTCTCTTGTGTAGACTTTTCAATACCACATTCACCCAAGCTCAATATCAAAGATTTAAATTTAGTTAAGAAATCATGTATATTATCAAAAATTTTAGGGTCTAAGGTATTCAACTCTACCTCAAGCATATGACCTCGCATCTCATCGTAATTTCCAAAGAGTCCTTCCAAGGTGGTCCAAATCTCATTTGGAGTCTTTCATGTGATAACATGAAACCATAAATCAATGGAGATTAACTCAAGAAATATTCATGTGGCCTCATCCTTACGGTTCACCCATATGGTCTTCTCAAGCGCTAATGTGGGTTTTGTTTCTGTCCCCGTCGTCAAATTATACGGTCCTTTTCTTTTGAGTTGGAATGCGACCTTTGGCTTCCATTCAAAATAGTTGTATAGTGTGAGTATTATCACCAGACTTTACTGAATAAGTTGCATCGTCTCCATCCCTGCTATTGATTCTGAAAAGATCCTGAAAAACTAGATCGTGGATTCTGAGATATGACAGACGATTTTATGGCAGCTATAGATATGATAAAATAGATATATATCCTAAAATATGATGTGATTTTTGGAGATTTTTGGATATTTTTGGTGATCATGAGAATCCCTATGTTATACGTCTCTGGTCAAAATTTCATCTTGACCCAGGTCGTGGATTTTGAGATATGGTTGTTTTACTGCAGAAAACCATATTTCTAGAGGGCAGACTGAATCATCACACCCTATAGAAGGATACAGTGCGACTATGGTGCACCCTATCAATGGATAGGTTGCGTCAATCCCAATTTTCTAGAGGGCAGACTAAATCATCGCACCCTAGTGAAGAATACAGTGCGACGATGTCGCACCTTGGCTGTGGTTAGGCTGCATCAATTTTGAAAAAATAAATTTTCTTAAGTTTGAGTGTGGTCGTCGCACCCTAGAAATGGATAGACTGTGTTGATTAACCACTGCACACTAGAAATGGATAGACTACGTCGATTCCAATTGTCACACCTTTTGATAGGGATTGGTTGTGACTCTGGTGGAAACTAGGGTTACTCAATAATTAAATCCTCTTTCGCTCTTCTCTGGCTTGTCTAGGATGCTCCAAGCAACTCGGCTCTGATACCATGTCAGTGTTTCATGGAAACCTGCATAGGAGACCTAGCTAAATCATTCACAAACAAATTTTATCAAGAAAAGGAAGCGAGATACAATATGAAGAATGATAATCAATGTATATTATCATCTTATCAATGAGTGAGTGATATTCACTCATATATGAAATGAGATCCTATAATTAAGAAAAGAGAAGAAGCAGTGAGATGCAGTGACATTTTCTCAGGAATGCATGTATAATAGTGATGTTCTAAAATTAGAAAGTCTAAAATAGAACTAGTCAGTTAACTCCCACTGAACTAGTGTGTTGAAAATAGAAATTTCTCCAACAAATTTATGTTTGTTTATTCTATTTTACTTAATTATTTGTTTGTATTTGGTGATTAGGTACAACACTAGCATGTTGATTATATAAAGGAAGAAATTGCATAGCCATTGAAAATGATACACTATAATGCAATTTTATTCAACAAAAAAATAATGCTATTAAATATCTTCCAAATGAAAATAAAGAAGTTGATTTAGGAGATTTTAGTGAACCACGTGTGTCAGAAATGTCGAAGCTACCTCGACCACCATTGAAAGGGTTGTTTGGAAAGGATCACTTTGGACAAATTGTAGGCATACAAGACCAAATGGAAGATCATAATGGCATCTGGCAAGAAATTCAAGCTCTTAATGATGTACTTATTGAAAATGAAGAATTGGCCATATTGATATTATTGATTAATTTTAAGTTGTCCTTGAAAAACATGCTCAAATTGACAAATTATTAATAAATTATATTTGTAATGTTTTAACATTGAGATTTTACATTAGAATAAATATTTATCTATTTTTGTTTTATGATTAATATTTATAAGATGTTCTTTACCATATTATATGTTTTACCTCTTTCCTTTCATTTTTATGCGAATCAATACTTTAGGGAAAATAAAATTAAATATTGTCATTTTTTGTATATGAAATCTATAAAATATATAAAAAAAATATTCGTTTTTTCCCCTTTTCCCTCAATTGTGACCATAAAAATGTTTTGTTTGACATGGAATTTTATACAATTTATAAAATGTATGTGTTTTTCATTATAACTCCCTCTTAAATGTAACTTTTTTTTGTAAATAATCTTGAATCCTTATATTGTCATAAAAGAGTTATACAGAAAACTTGGTGTTGGCCTGCCACTTGGTAAAATAGACCAACCACAGTGCATCAAATTGTATGAGAGTTTCTAAAATATTTTCCTTTTAAAACTGAAAGTCTGAATATGTATGCATCTAAATCTATCTTCGTTACAAAAATTTAACCTATGGTATTTCCTAGCTTGACATCTATAAGGTGGGGTTGGAAAACCCAAAACTTCTATGTGAAACAGTAAGCTAAGAAAATTGATAATCATGAAAAAAACCAAGTAGAGGGGTGGCCCTCAACCTCAAGCACCTGGGGTTGAGGCATATCCATTGTTGAAAGGTCTATTTCATCCAATTTGTGAGGTAGCAGGTTCATTTTATGGTCGAGCAACAGGAGATGCCTTGGTATCTTGTCAATTTGAAGCATGATCTCTTGTTTATCCTCATTTATGTTGGCAAGGACACAACAAAGAAATAATTTTAAGTTCCATTACATATCTACATTCTTCAAATACTAGGAAATTCGGGAGAGAGTGTTACCAACATTCGGGATCCATGAACTAACAACGTTAAGAACCTCCTCGTCTGCTACAAAATGTCTAAGAACTTGGAAGTCGGCCTCTGCTATGTAAATATCAACACATATATTTGGAGGAGTGTGAGCCTGGTAGGACTCGACAGAGTCTTCTGCAGTAGAGGCAAGTTGAGAGCCAGGTCTTCCACTGATTTTTCGTGAATATCTTTCTCTGGCTCGATGAGAACGACCACCTCACGCCATGGGAATAGAGGGGTGGAACCAGGGTGATAGGAAGATAGAGGATAGAAGGGAGAGGGCCAAGGAAGGAAGATGTAAGAGAGGGTTAACAAGTGTGGGTAGTGGAGAGGGAAGATGTTGAGACAATATCCAAAGGAGATAAGGGATAAAATAATCTTCCATCGAGCCAATATTATGGCTAAGGGGGGAGTCATAATGGTCTAAGTGAAGGCCAGTAAGTGACATAATTGCAGTAGCCATGATGAGAGCAAAGTGTAGGATACATAAAACATAATAGATTGGAGCACGATGCCTATGAATTTTCAATCATTGGGAATGAGTTGAATTTTCAATCATTGGGAATGAGTTGAATTTTCAATCATTGGGAATGAGTTGGACAACCATGAATAACCGGAGGTCGGAAAGTACCCAAAGGTAGAGCATTAATTAATTGCATGGGTGGATGGAGAAAAAGTGGGTGAGGGGTGGTAGGTGCCAAAAACATGAGGAGACACGTGGCGAATGGTATAGGATGGCGGCCCCATGTCTTGTCTCTTCCCTACCACCCTATATGGGGAAGATTGGTCTACATGGGCTAGGGTAGAATAGTTAGTGTGCAAGGGGGAAGCGGGGACAAGATCCTAGGCAAGGTCCAGGGTGTTGTCCCCTCTATCAGTTTCCTCATTGGTTAGGAGGTCAACAAGTTTGTTGGTTGAAAATTTCACATGAGAAGGAATGATGGAATTGATCTTAGATATGAGGGAAATAGTGCATTCCATAGTATTTATTTTTTTATTTTTTTATACTCGGGGAATCGACAACTCACAGTTCTCGTACTCGTGTGACACGGGTCGATCCCCGTCGGATACCACTATAACCCCAGGTGCAACCACCCAGCCCGCAAGAATGGTGCACGAGTAAATCCGGGTGAGAATCGAACATGAGACTTCATTTTACAAATTTCCTTCCATTTACATGGCACTTGCCAATCCATCTACACCCGTGCAGGCCATTCCATAGTATTTATTAGTCTCTATCTGGTAGTGATTTTTCTTATAGAATTTCCACACTGAATCTTGTGAAGAATATGCATGATAAGATAAGAGTTTCCCTTTATGATAAGCATGCAGTAGTGTTCTCTTATTTCTATATTTATTCCAAATTTTGGTACATGAAGCTTGACTGAGTTGTTGCTCTCTATACCTATGGAATTGTTATAGACTCAAATAATTTGTCCCAAGTTGTTGCGAAAGAATCCTCCATAACTAACAGGTCTAGGATTTCCATTGTAGGAACCGCCAAAGTTTACTTTTATGAATCCATTCGGAGGGGGATCCCATTTGGAAGGGGGGAAGATGAAGGTGGAGGAGGAAGAGGTGGGAGGGATGTTGGTAAGGGGATGGATGGATTTGAAGAATATTGTTTTCTTGTGGAAATCATTTCCAGTCTTGAGGGGACCAGGTGGAAAGTTGTGTAGTTTCTCTGATGTGTTGTTTAATATTAGACTAGATCGAGTCTTCTGAGGAGGAGTTGTTTTTTAATATACAACGGTTATGCTCTTTCCAAATATCCTTGATCTTAGATCAAGGAAGAGAAAGGACATGAGTTAATCAAGTGGTCCATCATTTCCCCATTGTGGTTGCAGAGATAACATATAACAGGCCCTTGGAATCCTTTCTCTAGGATATTTTCCCATGTTAATATTTTGTCTCTGCTGAGAAGCCAAAGGAAAAATGAGACCTTTCGCCATAGCTTTTGAGTCCAAATTTCTATCCATATGTCTTGAGTTGGAGTGTGTTGATCTCCTATGGAAAGATGATAGGCCTCTTTTAAGGAAAAGAAACCCTCTAATTTGTACCCCCATATGAGAACATCCTTCTCGGAGTGAATATGGATCTTCCTTTTTAATAAGTTCTGCCAGAAAGAGTCCCAATACAGTTGGGGAGGAAGAGGGCCCCAATATTCTTTGGGAATCCAAGTTCACCATAAATCATTTTGATTAAGAGGAAGCCAATATTTGGAGGCCTAGAGTCTCTTTTGGGATGTCATGATGTCTCTAAGTGTGTTGGTTTCCATATTTTGGCCAAGTAGGGGGAGTTGTTTCCAAGAATCATCCCAAAATAGTGTTGAGTTTCCATCTCTGATTTCCTAGAAGCAGTGGGAGTGGATAAGATTTTTATTTTTCCATATTGCATTCCATATATGAGAGCCCGTAATGTTGCCCAAAAGTTAGATAAGAATTTGAGGGTCCATATGGGGACAATATTTTTTGTGTTAAATCCTTTCCCAAAGAGTATCTTTGGAGATAAGACATCTCTACCAAGTTTTGGCGCCAAGGATAGAGCTTAAAATTTCAGGATCTTTGAGCCTGAGGCCTCCTTTGAGCTTGGGGAGGCAGAGTTTATCCCAGGCAACCGGAACCCATTTTTTATCCTTGCAAGATCCCCCCCCCCATAGGAAATTGCATTGAAGGTTCTGGACTACTTTCAAAATGGATTTAGGGGCAGTCGAGGCCGAGAATAAATAGAGGGGCATAGCTTAGAGAACAAACTTGAGGAGAACTAGTCTTCCATGAGTGTTGAGCACTTTGTAGGACCAATTGGACATTATATTATTCAAGAAAGTGATGATGTCTTTCCATGATGATTTTTGAAGCCCATTATCAACAAGTGGGGTGTTGAGATACTTTTCTGGAAGTGAGATCCTTTGGAAAATGAGGATTCTAGTGATATGAATCTATATTGCAGGGATAGTACAAAAGAAACAAATTTGGAATTTGGTGAGATTTATATGAGTACCTGAAGCCTCCCCAAAATCAAAGAGTATTTGTTGGATGGATTTAGCTTCATGAACTATAGGTTGGGCCATTAGCATGATGTCGTCCACAAATTGTTGATGGGAGATCCATTGATCATCATTGTGGAGGATAATTCCTTTTAGCTTGTTTTCTTCTATAGTTTCCTTGATTCCTCTGCCAAGACCTTTTTTTCCATTAGAATGAAAATAAAAGGAGAGAGGGAATCACCTTGATGGATTCCACGTGAGGTCGAGAAGGTTTGAGAGGGAGATTCATTAACCATAATAGAAAAAAAAATAGAGGAGGTGAGAGAAAGGGCCCATTTTATCCATGGTTGGGAGAAACCAAAGGTGCAAAGTGTAATACCCCAGGTCGAGCCCTTGTGAAATGTATTGATGTTTGTAGGTTGGTGATTTGAGTGTTGATAAGATGGTAATATTACGTGTTATAGGTCGAATATCCTGTATGATAAGGCCAATAAGCCTGATTTTTGTATAGGTAATTATGAAAATCATTAATAAAAACTATACATTGTTGCATGTAGACCGACCACGAAGAAAGAGTGATGGGGGAATAAGCTCCACTAGGTAGGGAAAGGGATGGGATTGAGAGGATAGGAAAGAGGGGCTAATCTATAGGGCTTAACCCAAGGGAATATTATAATATATTCCTGAAAAATGAAAATACTAAAGTGGGGAAAATAAACCTAGTTATCCTAAGTTCCTGGGAAATGGAACGAGTGCTAAATGGAGTGAATGCATCTCCAAGAAGACAGGTGTCGACCTGGGCTCATGCAATTAAAGTTGGAAAGTCATCTCATTGGGGGTGGGGGGGGTTTGCTCCCCATTCTCCGATCCTTCACCTAACTAGTTTGGCCTCCATCATCAACCCTTGCATCTTTCAGACACCTCTGAAACCAGTAATTCATGAACCTAACATGTTTTTATTGTGAAGAACAACATATCTGTACTTTCTAGATCCATGTTGTGCCTTATCGAATTGTGGTTTTTGCCATCCCCTGAGATATATTGATCCTTGCTATTGTCCTAACTTGTTGGAATTGAGTTGAATCTAGTTGAAGAAGCGGTTGTCAGGCCCGTGGTTGAAGAGGCAAGTTGTCAAGCCTGTGAGCATCTCTCTCCAGGTGAGAGAGTTTGTTGGGAAGTGATTCTCTCCAGGTGAGAGATTTTGTTGGGAAGTGATTTTCTCCTAGAGAGAGTCCATCACCATCTACGGAGCTCTGATAATTCCTAATCTGGCTTGTTATCGAGACCTTGAAAGGGAAATGGAGCAGTTGATGGACTCTGTAACGGTGACGGTGCATATTCCTGAGGTGGAACAAGCATGTGGGGAATGAGAGTCTGTGAGTAGTGGGCATAAGTAGGATCTTGGAGAGAATCCTTCCAGTTGCACTATGTAGTTTTTTGTAACCTCAACCTACTCTAGGATTCATTTTTCCTAGGTGGAGGTTAGTCCCAGCTCGGGGGTGACCCACTGCTGAGCGTGATGAGCAGCGTGGCCTAAGGTTGGGAGGTTCGTGGAAGGTATGCATGTAGTTGGTGGACCTCAATTAAAAGATAAGTATTTATTACCATGTTCATTCACATGCTATGTATTTATATATGTTGTTACATCTATGGTTTTGTCTGGATTACTTCATGTATGATTTTACTATTAATTCTACATTAATCTGTGTATGGTTAGAATATGCCGTCTGTATGCTTATAGAGACAGAATGTTTAGTATTATTTCTGCATGAATAAGTGGCATGATCAGAGTGTTGTAACTTTTAATCTAAGATAGATAGGTGCATATAAATGTATAAAATTGGTATCAGAGCTAAGAGAGATGTTCCTCTTTGGCATTTCCTGGCGTGTTGGGTGGTTGGGAACGTTACAAATTGGTATCAGAGCTAAGAGAGATGTTCCWCTATGATGTTGCCTGACGTGTTGGGTGGTTGGGGACAGTACAAATTGATATCATATCTAAGAGATATGTTCCTCTGTGGCGTTTCCCGAYGTGTTGGGTGGTTGGGGACGTTACACCTTGGTATCAGAGCCAAGGTTTYGACACTGGGCCTCGATGGGCCATGTTAGTGGTTAGTCGGACAATATTTCAGAGTGAATTGTTGTCGAAAGGGATAAAATTCGAGGTGAGCGTTCTTGGGTGCCAAGAGAATACCTTGACCATGTTATTAAGCTCAWGAGGTATTATGGCTTATGGAATGGTGGAAAAGAAAAGAGACTATAGTGATTGTGGCTTTGGAACCACAAGGTTTGAAGTTGGGTCGTAAGATCTGCACAAGGGAAAGACCAATGTTTTCCAGCTGTCAGATCTAGAAGGAGATGCATGAAGGTTAATCTGTAAGTCCTTTGGACTTCACGAATTGGGCGAAGTTAGGTGTTAAGAAGCAAAAGAAGGGTCGAAGCCCGAAGTTCTGAAGTCTCGGAGGGGATCTACACTATAGATCCGGGGAGAAGCCTTATTGTTATATCAATCCAAGAGAAGAAGGTAAGACGCGTAGTGAAAAGCGGATCTCAGCCATCAGATCTGCGCACAAGTGGTTGTGAGTCGTGGATCTCACAGCCATTCAGAATTCATCATTCGAGAGAAACATGATGTGCTAATATGGAATCCTTCGAAGTCCCAAAGCCCGAAGTTCGAAGTGGCATGGAATGATGACGTCAACCAGGATGACATGGACTTCCTTAGTCCCACCACGTGTCAGTCAGAATAGAACTTTGACGACCCTGTTATCAAAAAGAAAGCTGACATGTGGGGGCACATGCCACCACCTTAATTGTTGACAGTTGTACTAGGTGGACCTAGAAGGTAAAGTAGATTGGAAATTCGGAGTTCGAGAGTTCAACATTCAGGAGAAATGGGGTATGAAAAGGTGAAATCTTCCAAAGCTTGAAGTCCCGAAGTGATGTGGTCTGTTGAATTCACTAAGGATGACATGGACACATGGAATGTGTGCCACGTTTCAGTGAGTTAAGAATCGTTGTAATATTGAAATGTAGTTAGAATGTGACATTATCACCCGCCTGATTGGATGACGTGTCAGATTCATGTGTCCTACCATGTATCGCTCCTGCGGGTGGAACAAGGTAGTTAACTTGGTGAAGAAGTTACCTGGATAAGGCCCGCATTAAATTTGGTCACAATCTATCAAGATCGAGGACCGGGAGGCATTGTAGAGATCTAAATTGTGAGACAGATAATTCTACAAGGCAGTCCCACAATCCAAACCACAGTTTCCAAAAAGGGGTACATGTTAATGTGGGGACAATTGCGGAACAATCAGTGGGTTACTCTGAAACCGCTAACCCATGTTCCCACAATTGGAAAAGTATAAATTTCAATGTGACTTGACTTTTCAATATCTTTTAGTTCAAGCACAGAAACTGTGGGCCCCAATGGACGTGTGGTGCTAGAACATGAAGTCTGGAGACTGGATACTCTGGAAGAAATGTCTCGATATGGAATGGGAGGAAGAAACCCCTAAAGTTTGGTTACATTGAAGCAAAGTGACATGATGATGTCACCAGGGTGACATGGAAGTATGTGGAGACTCACGGTTCGAGAGTTATTGATTGTGAAAAGGTGGAATCATATGAAGTCCTAGAGCCCCAAAGCTCAGAAGTCCTAGAAACCCGAAGCCTAGAGTTCCATAGGGAGTATCAACCATTGGATGTTAGGAAACATGGACTATTGATCCACTCTACTTCATGAGTTCGTCAATCTAGCACTCCAAGGGATTTGTTGTGATGTGCTTTGAAATTCGCCAAATTTGGAGCCCAAAGTTTCAGAACTCTGAATAAGCGCCCAAATCATAAGTGTTGCGTCACAGATGAGGTCACATGCGAACCAAGGGCCAAAGAAAAAGGGGCTAGCACCCAAAATTTTGTTGCAGAACAAAACTAAGCTTAGATATGGAAGCACACAAGGTTCTTGACTGACCAAGACCTGCAAAAAATGGAATCTAATATTGTTTTTGCTAAATCAAATTGGTTTATTCTGGAAAATTATTAAAGTCTGATAGCCTGACAAAACTCAGTTGGCTGCACATTTTCTATAATTGACCATTGGCATAACCGAACCAAATTGTTCACGGTATAGAGAAATGGAAGGGGAACATAATGCTTTTAGTTCAGAGAATGAAGCTACAAGAATGGATGTCCATTTGGGAGTTGAAGGATTGAACTCCAATGGGCATGGAGAAGAGCTAGATAAGGAAGGAAAAGTGATGAAAATCATTGAAAGATTGCAGAAAGATTCCCAAAATCACCGAACGGATAACAAAAATCTCATGAAAGCTAGGGAACAATACGGAGAATTCAACATAAAGTTGATACAGAGCTCAGAAATAATAGAAAATAAATTGGATAAGGAGAGTGACTCCAGTAAATCAGGAAGTCATAGGTCCCCTCATGAGAAGAGAAAATCAAGGAGTGTTGGAAGACACCATCATCACTCCTAAGGGCACTCTAAGAGGAGGGCCCACAGTAGTTCGAGCCCATATCCTACCAGAAAGCATAGGATATCTAGAGTGGATGAACTGAAGGGTGAAATGAAAAAAATCAAACTGCCTACGTTTGATGGTGAGCACAAGAAGGATGAGGATGCAGAGACATGGCTGCTAAGCATGAGGAAGTACTTCCAATTGTATAACTTTTATTCTCATGCAAAGGGAATAATTTCCATATACCAACTTAAAGGAAAGGCATCCATGTGGTGGGATCAACTTGTGAAGGTGCAACAAATTAAAGAGAAAAATGTTACTTGGAAAGAATTCAAGAAGTATTTTGAAAAAGTACTTAACTAAGAGATATTATGACAAGAAAATGAAATAGTTCTTTGAACTTAAGCTGGGAAGTATGTCCATTGATGAATATGAAAGAAGGTTTTTGGAATTGTTGAAGTATGTTCCCTTCATCAAAGACAAGACAGTTAAGATTCAAAGGTATCTGAGTGGGATTCCATCTGTCATTAGTGACAAGATCCAGTATGATGATCCTAAAACTATGGAAGAAACTATAAGGAGAGAAAAATGCTTATATGATCAACAGAAAGAAAAGCCCAATTTCCAGAAGGCTTGGGAGGACAAGAAGAAGTTCAAGAAAGAGCAGAGGTAGAAGGGAAAAAAGCCTCCTTTTTTCAAAAACATTCCTCAAGGACAACCACCTTTTAGAGAGCATAGAATGGTTGAGGTAGGGGGACAAAGGACAAGGCATACACCCATTCAATGTTGGGGCTGTCAGGGAGACCACAAGTATAGATATTGTCCTGAAAAAAATGGAAAGGTGAGAGTTATCCACAATGTTCAACAAGCAGAAATAGTGGAGGACATGGGAAGAAATGTACCCAGGATCTATGCAGCCCTGGACAATAAGCAAGAAGAATATCAATCGCATATGATTGAAGTGGAAGGTATGATCAACAACCACACCATTTCTATTTTAATTGATTCAAGGGCTATTCACAGTTATATAGATCCTAAGATGGTGGGAAGTTTTATTTTTCCAAGAAACAAGCATGGAAAATATTGGTTGGTGTGGCTGGCTACAGGAGCCAAAAGAAAAGTTACTAAAATGGTTAAGTCATGTCTTATGTACATGAATGGACTCAGCACAAGGGCAGATTTGAACATCTTTCCTTTATGTTCCTATGAATGTCTAATTGGAATGGATTGGTTAGTTCCACACCATTCTATCCTAGACTGTCATCAAAAGGAATTTACTTGCTTGGATGAGGAAGGGAACCTAAAGAAAGTCAAATGAATTCTTAGGACAGTTGTTGTTCGAGAAATTTTAGCCATGCAGCTGAAGAAATGCTACAGGAAAGAATGTCAATTATTTGCAGCCCATAATTATTTGCAGCCCATAATGCTACAGGAAAGGTGTCAAATCTGGAGGATCATGTAGTCTTGGAATATTTTGAAGACGTGTTCAAGGAGGTACCAGGACTACCTCCAAAAAGAGATATTGATTTCTCCATAAACTTGATGCCTGGAGTAGCTCCAGTGTCAAAGACTCCTTACAGAATGAGTACATCAAAGTTGAAGGAATTGCAAATGCATCTTGAAGAGCTTCTGAAGAAGGGGTATATATGCCCAAGTGTATCACCTTGGGGTGCCTCAGTCTTGTTCATAAAGAAGAAAGATGGAATAATGAGATTGTGCATTGATTTCAGATAGTTGAACAAAGTGACAATAAAGAACAAGTATACTTTACCAAGGATTGATGCTCTCTTCGATCAATTGAAGGATGCAAAAATATTTTCAAAGATAGATCTCAGGTCAGGATACCACCAGGTAAGGATTAAAGAGGAAGACATCAGCAAGACCACCTTCGTAACAAGGTATGGTCATTATGAGTTCACAGTGGTGCCATTTGGGTTATCAAATGCACCCGTTGTTTTTATGTGCTTAATGAATGGTGTTTTCAAGGAATATTTGGACAAGTTTGTCATTGTCTTTATGGATGACACCCTTGTATATTCAAGGTCAGAGGAAGAGCATGAGCATAATTTGAAGATGGTGTTGCAAGTGCTAAGGAAGCATCAGTTGTATGCCAAATTGAGCAAGTGATCATTTTATCAAAACATAATTCACTACTTGGGGCATATCATCTCAAAGGATGGGATAACAGTGGATCATGGGAAGATAGAAGCCATTAGAGAATGGTCAACACCAAAGAATATGAAAAACACCAAATCCTTCATGGATCTAGCTGGCTACTACAGAAGGTTCATTGCAGGATTTTCAAGAATAGCTCACCCCATCACTTCCTTGCAAAGGAAGGGGAGGAAATTTCAATGGACAAAAGAATGTGAAAGAAGCTTCAAGCAATTTAAGCAATTGTTAACCAGTGCTCCAATTCTGAGGATTGCAGATCCAAATAAAGACTTCAATGTATGCATTGATGCATGTAAAGAAGGACTTGGTGGAGTCCTCAATCAACATGGATTTGTTGTATGTTATGAATCAAGGAAGTTGAAGGAGCATGAAAAACTCTATGCCACTCATGATTTGGAGTTGTCAGCCATAGTGCATCCCTTGAATAAGTGGAGGAACTACCTCATGGGAAAGAGGTTTTAGCTGAGGACATACCATAACGGTATGAAATATTTGTTTGATCAACCAACTCTGAATGCGAGGTAGAGTAGGTGGTTGGAATTCCTTTGTGAGTATGACTTTGATATCAAGCACATCAAAGGAAAGGAGAACAAAGTGGTTGATGCACTCAGCAGGAGAGTGGATGAACTGCATGGTATAGACATCAACATGTATCAGATGGATATTCAAGGCAAAATATCTAAGGCTGCAAATTCAGATTTACAGTACATGGAATTAGTAAAAAAATTGCAGCAAGGTAAAATGCAGCAGCAAGTTGAGGATTATGAATTGGGGATTGATGGAATCCTTAGGTACAAAAACATAGTCTATGTACCTAATTCTCATAAATTGAGGAGTGTGATTTTAAAAGAGATGCATGATGTGCCTTATGTAGGACACCCAGGATATCCAAAAACGGTTTGAACATTCAAGAGCCAATATTATTGGCCAGGCATGAAGCATGATATTTGTGAATACATAGCTAAATGATTAGAATGTCAAAGGGTAAAGGCTGAGCATAGACACCCAACTGGTTTGCTACATCCATTACCCATTCTTGAGTGGAAGTGAGAAGTGGTGACAATGGATTTCATCATAGGATTACCCAGAACAAACAAGCAACATGATTCCATCATGGTGGTAGTGGATAAGCTTACTAAAACTGCCCATTTTATTCCATTGGAGACTACTCACAAGGAAGCTAATGTTGTTGATATCTATATGGGGAAAGTAGCACGATTGCATGGCATACCCAAGACAATTGTGTCTGACAGAGACCCAAAATTTACCTCTAAGTTTGGAAAGGGTTATTCAAGGGGTTCAGAACGAACCTGAACTTCAGCACAACCTATCATCCTGAGTCTGATGGGAAAACAGAAAGTGTGAACCAAGTGATATAAGACATGCTAAGGATGTATGTGATGGAAAAACCATCTAAATGGAAGGCTTATCTACACTTGGTAGAATTTTCTTACAACAATGGGTATCAAGCATCACTACAGATGAGCCCATTTGAAGCACTTTATGGCAGAAAGTGCAACACCCCAGTAAGTTGGGACAACCCAACTAATAGGAAAGTGGTTGGGCCAGATATGCTCAAGGAAATGGAAGAACAAATGTTGAAGATTAAGAATAATCTGAAGGCTTCCCAGGACAGGCAGAGAAGCTATGCTGATAAGAACAGAACTCATAGAGAATTTAAAGTGGGGGATCATGTATTTTTGAAAGTGAAATCCAAAAGAAGCTCCTTGAAGTTTGGTAATTGTTCAAAGATGGAAGCCAGATATTGTGGAGTGTTTGAAATCCTAGAGAGGATTGGTCCAGTAGCATATATGCTTGCATTACTTGCATCTATGTCTATACATAATGTGTTTCATGTGTCATTGCTTAAGAAATATATACCTAATGCTAATCATGTTATCGATTGGAATGTGATTCAGGTGGAGCAAGAAATCACTTTTCAGGTGCATCTGGTGTGTATACTGGATCGGAAAAGCAAGCAGCTTCAGAATCGAGCCATAGGGCTTGTAAAATTCCAGTGGACCTGGTACGGTCCTGAGGATGCAACATGGGAGCATGAATATGCTAGGCGGATAGAGAACCTGCATATTTTTAAATATTTTGACAATCTTGTTGATATTATGTAAAAGAGTTGCATTGAGGACAGTAAAAAAATAAGGGGAGGGGATTGTAATACCCCGGGATGATCCCTTGTGAAATGTACTGATGTTTGTAGGTTGGTGAGCTGAGTGTTGATAAGTTGGTAGGATTATGTGTTATAGGCCAAAGATACTAGATGCTAAGGCCAATAAGCCTGATTTTTGTATATTTAATTATGCAGATCATTAATAAAAATTATACATCGCTACGTGTAGACCAACCACGAAGAACGAGTGATGGTGGACTAAGATCCACTAGGTAGGGAAAGGGATGGGACTGAGAGGATAGGAAAAAGGGGCTAAGCTAGAGAGCTTAACCCAAGGGAATATTATAATATATTCCTAAAAATGAAAATACTAAAATAAACCCAGTTATCCTAAGTTCCTGGGAAAGGGAATGAGTGTTAACTGGAGTGAATGAAGCTCCAGGAAGATAGGTGTCGACCTAGGCACATGCAGTGAAAGTTGGAAATTTAGCTCACTAGGGGGGGGGGGGTTGCTCCCCATTCTCCGACCCTCCGCCTAACTCGTTTGGCCTCCATCGTCGACCCCTGCATATTTCACACACCTCTGAAACCAGTAACCCATGAAGCTAACTTGATTTTCTTGTGAAGCACAATGTATTTGTACTTGCTAGAGTCGTGTTGTGCCTTATCGAATTGTGTTTTTTGACATACCTTGAGATATATTGAGCCTTTCTATTGTCCTCACTTGTTGGAATTTAGTTGAAGTTGGTTGAAGAAGCGGGTTGTCAGGCCCATGGTTGAAGAGGTAGGTTGTCAAGCCTGTGAGCAGCTCTCTCCAGGTGAGAGAGTTTGTTGGGAAGTGATTTTCTCCTAGAGAGAGTCCAGCACTAGATACGGAGCTCTAAGAATTCTTGATACAACATGTTGTTGATACTTTGAAAGGGAAGTGGAACAGTCGATGGATTGTGAAACGGTGAAGGTGCATATTCCCGGGGTGGAACATGCATGTTGGGAGTGAGATTCTGTGAGTAGTGGGCATAAGTAGGCTCTTGGAGAGAATCCTTCCAGCTGCACTGTGTAGTTTTCTGTAACCTTAGCCTCGTCTAGGATTCCTTTACTTTAGGTGGAGCTTAGTCCCAGCTTGGGGGTGACCCACTACTAAGCGTGATGAGCAGCGTGGTCTAAATATGGGAGGTTTGTGGAAGTTCTGCACGCAGTTGGTGGACCTCAATTAAAACATAAGTATTCATTTCCCTGTTCATTCACATGTTATGTATTTATATATGTTGTTACATCCATGGTTTTGTCTTGATTACTTCATGTATGTTTTTACTGTTAATTCTGCATTAATATGTGTATGGTTAGAATATGTCATATGTATGCTTATAGAGACATAATGTTTAGTATTATTTCTGCATGAATAAGTGGCATGATAAGAGTGGTGTAACTGTTCATATGAGATATATAGGTGCATATAAATGTATAAAATTGGTATTACAGATAATAGAGATGTTCCTCTGTGGCATTTCCCGACGTGTTGGGTGGTTGGGGATGTTACAAATTGGTATCAGATCTAAGAGAGATGTTCCTCTGTGGTGTTTCCCGATGTTTTGGGTGGATGGGGACATTATATCAAGGGTATGATGAATGTATTTCCAATTGAGTTTATCGAAGGCTTTGTACATATCAAGTTTAAGAACAATGTCATGGGTGTTAGTGATTTTGAGAGAATGGGTAAATTTGTGGGCTAGAATGATCCCATCAAGGATTTTCCTTCCCTCCACATAGCTAGTTTGCTCAGGGGAAATTAAATATGGGAGAAAAGGTTTGAGGCGATTGGCAATGAATTTGGTGATGATTTTGAAGATGACGTTACATAAGGCTATGGGATGAAATTTATGGGGGTATTCCACTTTTTATTCCTTCGAGATGAGCACTAGGAAGGTGGCATTGAAAGCTGGTAGAACATTAGAATGGAGTATAGAGTCTTCAACCACAACCCAAAAATCCCATTTTATGACAAGCCAACATGCTTGATAGAATTCAGTTGTAAATCCATCCAGACCGGGAGATTTGTTTTTAGGCATATCTAAAACCTCTTGCTCAACTTCCTCAAGGGTGATGGGTCTCATGAGGGCCTCGTTTTGTTCTGAAGAGACAAGAGAGGGGATATTCAAAGTGGTTTTCTGTATGGAAGGTCAGTAGTCCTCTTTTGGTTATGATAAGAGAGTCTGAAAGTAATTAACTAGTTCTTGTTCCAAGTCACTATGATTTGTTAAATTGTTTCTCTAGATGTCCTTGAGGGAGATATTACAATTATGATGTTTGCACTGAATCATTGACCAATGGAAAAAATTTGTATTTTCCCCCCTTCTTTGATCCATCTGATTCGTGTTTTTTTCTTCCACAATATCTCCTCTTGATTTTCATGTTCATTTAATTTGGTTTGAAGATGCTCTTCCTCTTGTGTAAGTGCTTCAATTCTTCCCTCAAGTATTATGGCTTGTTGTATTTGCTCCATTTTCTGGTTTATTTGGTTTTTTTCTTGAAAGATATTGTCGAATTATTCTTTGTTCCATATTTCTAATTGTTGCTTAATATGCTTGAGTTTCTACTGTAATTTGTACATAGGAGATCGGGAGCTAGGGTTGAAGTTGGTGCACCAAGATTTGAAGGTAATTAGGAAGTCAATGTGGTTCAACCAGAAGCTTTCAAAGTGAAAGAGTTGGTTGAGGGGAATTTTTTGTAGTTCAAGGTGAAGCAGAATAGGTCAATGATCGGAGCCACCATAAGGAATAAGTTTGACTAATGGGTGAAGGTTGGCTAGAAGGATCGAGTCGGAGACAAGGAAGTGATCTAGGTGGGAGGCGACCTATTGCTAGCCTCTCTAATGATTGTTCCAAGTTAAGGTTCCATTGGCAATTCCAATGTCTACCATTTTGAGGGAGTGAATGGTGTCAATGAAGGATTGAGATTCATGGTCAAGTCTTCTTAAGCCTCCTTTGTTTTCAGAGAGAGAGGAAATGATATTAAATTCCCCTCCAATAATCCATTGTTGGTTAGGGAGAAGGGGTTGAAGGGATTGCAGAGAGTTGAGAAAATACATTTTATCAGTAGGGGAATTGGGTTCGTAGACATTGGTAATGAAGTCAGTGAGGGAGGATCCTATCAATTGAAATTTAGCAGAGAGAGTGTGTTTAGTGGAGAAGAATTTAGATAACATTTTTTTCTCTGGGTTCCATAGAAGGGTAAGGCCATCGACCGAGCCTTGAGCATCAATGGTGATAGCTTGAGAACCTGGCCAGAAGTGAGAGGCTAGGGTTTGAAGAAGAGTATGGGGGCATTTGGTTTCCTACATTATGATGAAAGATGGTTTTTCTTGCATAAATTTTAGTTTGAGGAGCCTATGCTTAGTTTTACCATTAAGGCCCCTTATATTCCAAGAGATAATTTGCATGAGGAAGGTGGGGGTGTGGGATGATACTTGTCTATCATTAGGGTGATGCACCTTGAATTTACAAGAAACTAGCCTAAATAGTTGAGTAGTTTCTTGTTGGATCATATCCCTTTCTTCGTTTTTTCCTCTCTGGGATTTTTTGGAGGTAGTGAAGAAGAGGGTTTAATGTCCAAGGAGGAAGTCAGAGAGGGATACAGGGTCATACCTTATGATGCGGATCCATTGAATATTTGATTGCATACCAAGGCATCCTTCAGGAGCTATACTTGTTGTTTGAGGGTTGAGTTTAGATATTGTTTCTTATAGGCCGATGCTATGGATTTTAGATCCATATATCCAAGGTCCATGTCCTCGCCTTCACCAGAGTATGATTGATCTTGTGTATCCTCCTGCATTTCCACTTCTTCATCTTGATGGGTTGTTTCTCCATGGTCCTTATTTTTTCATATTTTGGCATTGTCATCCAGTGGAGATGAAATGGTTGTGGTGTGACCCTGTGGTGGCCCTTGCTTTTCATGAGTTTCTTGATCTTACCCTTCCTGTGAAATGGTTACAAAGGAGTTTCAATATTTGAAACCCTTATTGGTAGGTAGGGTATTAGGATTTATTCTGTATATTTTCCTGGATGGAATCAAAGCCATCAATCTCCCGGTTGGAAGAGGAGGAGGAGGCGTTGGTTTAAGCATTTGCAGGACAATCTCGAAAAAGGTGGACATGCTCATGGAAATGTTGGAAGCGGAAGGGGATGTGCTCGTAATCTAGGGTTTGAAGCCACTCATTGTCCTGATAATAAAGGCTTATGGATTTCGACAAATCCTTGGTGAGATCCGTATAGACACAAATGCAGGCATAAGCTATGTATCGACCTATTTTGGTGATCTTTGAGATCCTGACAAAGTTTCCAAGGGCATTGCCAATGCCTTCGAGTATTTCCTCATCCCAGAATTCCTAAGGGAGGGAATATAACTGAATCCAAAATAGTGATGTAGTGAAATCTTCTTTTTTTGGTGAAAATTGCATCGTCCAAGGTCAAAAATGAAGAAATAAGGACCATTTTCAATAACTATGTTGCGGTCTTCCAGGTTTGAGAAGATAGCAATGAAGAATCCCTTCAAACCTAGATTGATCTCGATTTTTCCTTTAGGTTTCCAAGTTGTGTTTATCCACTAGATGAGGGATTTTTTTGTTGTCCATATTCCCATAAACTCGTCGATGAATGCATGTTTCTGCATAAATTGTATGTAGTTTCCTATCTTCTCTATCTTTACTTCATATTTAATATTTTCAGAAGCTTTGGGGAGGAAGTTGGTAGTAGAGCCAAGGATTGAATTTGGATTTTTTCTTTGATATTATTTTGCAAATGATTGAGAGCTCAATGTTGGTTGTTTTCCTTTCTCAGTGTCAAGTGTGGAGGTGGTTTCATGTGCTTGGGTGACTTGAGGGGAAGAGGGGTCGTGAGGACCATTCATGTGACCAGCTAGAATGTGTCTGTAGGAGGAAGCATCACTCCCTCCTCCAGGAGAAACCATGATGGTAGAGAAACATGAAAGAGAGTGCAGAAACCATAAGAGTCACTTAAATCACATATTCATGATCACAAGATAGTTGATAAATATGAGAAGAATAGCTCTCTTTTAAATGTATTATTTATCTATAATTTTCGGTTATGAATTGAAGTAAAGCTGAAAAGGTGTTTAAGAACAATATTTTACATTCTATTTAAAATGTATGGCATCCTAAATTAATTAATAATACATAATTAGATAAAAATCCAAAACTTTGAAAAGATATATGATATATAGCATTTTTTATGTTGTTATAAATGACAAACTTTACGGGTTTTTTGACATTGGAAAAAAATGAAAAAACACCATTAAAAAAAAAAATCGACAATTTAGAGAAAAATGAAAAAACAAAATTTGAAAAAAATACTTTATGGCTAAGAAGATTCAAAATTTTAAAAATCCACCTTGAAAAAAAGGATGCTATCAATAACACAACTTTTTAAAATGAGAATAAAAACAATCACTAAAAAAATGAAAACTCTAAAAGTTTCTCATTAAATTAATAACTATGTTTCTTACTCAATACTTGGTAGTGTGCTCAAAAAATCCTTCCTACTAAATTAAACTAGTCAATGTTATCTTATCTCATACACCACCCTATTGCAATTTAAACTCATTCCAAATAACATCAACTCATGTTTTGAACTATGCTTATTACTTATATTCACAAAATATTAATTTGTTTACAAGTAAATGAGAGGAAATAGAATGTCATTGTATAATACCAACAAGGACTCTATACCTTTTCATACCTTTATTTAGTGTGTATGTTGCTTCCTACCACATTCACACTCGGAGGACAAGAATATATTTATGGGAAGATAATGGTCAGATTATGTTAACTCAAGAAAATTACAAATTTTATATCCATATTAATAGTCTATGATATATACGAAAAACCAATGTGGGGTTGTGTGTTAGTATAAAGGCCCCACATTGATATACTTTCTTGGTAGCTTGCATGTGCATTGTGCATTGGTGTTGGCCCCTTTGCATTGATGAAAAATTAAATTTATCACACCACTGAAAAGCATGAAAATCAAAGTTGCGCCATGATCATAAAAAGATAAGATGGATCATCACCAACAATAAATTATTATATTCTTATAGATGGGCATTCAAATGTTTCATATTTTTAGTTATGATATGGTATTTGTGGAATTCTTTAACTGAACATGTAGCAAAATTCTCTCATCTTTTTTAATCCGGTGATGTAAAAAGTTAGTGTTTCAATGATTCATAATTTTTATTCATTTTTCAATCATTTGAGTTGGTTTAAAATTGTGTAAAATTCTTAGGGAAAAGTTTGATCATATATGAAACTTGATAATGGTGGAACTATGATCATGTTTAGAAATTTCACTAAATTCAATTTGAATTTATTGTTAAATAAGAGTTTGTTTGCTACATATATGTTTAGTTTATTCTTTTATGTAGATAGAAGTTCAACCAAATACATATACATTTATTGTTTTTCAGTTTTTGCATTTCCTTTCTACATGTTACTCAAATAATCCCATAATGAAATGACAATAGTTAATTGTCCTAATCAACCTATAGCTTTCTCAAATAACCAATTTATTTTCCAAGTCTCATTTGTTTCACCCTACCACATAGCCTCTATCAAATGGTGTAAAAGGTGGGGAGCATTATGTCCCAATTCCATGTGACAAGCATCTTAGTGATCTATCACATCCATTTAGATAAAAATGGACCTACTCATCCAATCCCATGATCCCAAGGTTATTAAATAATATATGGTGGAAATTGCCTCTAACCCTCTCAATGTTCACAATCCCTATTCATTTTGGAATGACTCACCTTAATACCTTACCCATTTACATTCAAACTCACACATCCATTGATATCCAGTAGAATAATCATTTAGACAATTTTCCTATAATTTGCACAACACAACCTTTTTTTTTCCATGGGAAATTCCGTGTGGGAAACTCACCCAATACTTCCCCACTTCATGAATGATATGAGGTGCTAAACCGCGACTTCAGGAACACAAGGCTCGAACACATGACCTCTCCCCAAACC
>ML777312.1:296089-308924 GCA_009831015.1 Picea engelmannii | reverse complement strand
ATCTTCATCGTCGACACAATTTGCATGATCAATGTCATCTCACCGATATTGGTCACATTATTATCGCGCACACACCTTTCACCAGATAACTAACATATACTCATGTCGTTGCATCACATAATAGTGACTCTCTCTCCCTTTCTCTTCATTACATTACTTATTGACGAGGTTCACCTCTTCTTCCCGACACGATACCCGTTGACAAGTTTCCCTCTCCTATCGTAAAAGAATCAAAAGAAGGATGTCAACCCCTCATCGTCGTCGAGCACATCGTGGGCAATCTGCTCCCTCTCAACAACATTGATCAGGTCAGTGTAGCCCACTTTCTCCTTGAAGCTTATCTCGTCCCCCTCCCAGCTCGGATCCCTTATTGTTGTGTTCATCGGTCAATCTCCTTACACTTCCAATGATCAAACTCTTCACACATATCTAGATAGTTGGTCATTAATTTTCTATCTCAGCTTATTCACTTCAGATCATATTCATAATCAAGTTTTAGTGTTCCCATTGGCTTTCTTCATGCACATGGTACTAGCTTGTTTGTTTTTTGTTTCTTGACGTTACAACTAAATATCTATTGTGGAAGCCTCGCCTAGCATCAAATGGGTTAATCATAACACTTACATATATTTTGTAGGTTCTGAAATGCAATTAAAATGTCCTTCATACTCATTTTCTCCAATCAACTTTGGGATTCATGACCACACCTTCAGGGCTTCTTAACCACTTAGCCAAATTTCCAGAGCTTCTTGTAGACTTCGGGGCTTCTTAACCACTTATCCATATTTCCAGCGCTTCTTGTAGACTTATTCAAAACATCTTCCTGTGAGGACCATGCTTAAAGCTACGCCATAAGGGGACCACTTTGGAGACTTCTTCAAATACACCCATCACTTCTAGAGGCTTATAGACTTCTTCTAGGGTTGACATCACCCATTACTTCTAGGGGCTTCTGGAATTCTTCTAGGGTTGAAATCAATGAAAACAAACTTTCCAATAATATGGTCATTATGAATTTGTACTAGTGTCATTTGGGTTGTTGAATGCACCATCTGTCTTCATGTGTTTGATGAATGGCATGTTTTAGAAAATATCTGGATAATTGTGTCATTGTTTTCCTACATGACATACTTATCTACTCTAAGTTAGAAGAAGAGCATTATCAACACTTAAGGATGTTTCTATAGGTGTTAAGGGAACATCATCTTTGAGAAAAGATGAGAAAATGTTCATTTTATTAGAGGCAAATTCATTATTTGGGTCACATCATTTCATAATAAGGTATATCAATGGATCCAGATAAGATCAAAGAAATCAAAGAATGGCCAACTCCAAAGAATGTCAGAGAAGTTAGGTCATTTATGGTACCTATGGGCTACTATAGAATATTTATAAAAGTATTTTCAAAGATTACACATCCCATAACTTCATTGAAAAAGAAGGGTGTGAAGTTTGAATCTAATAACGAATGTAAAAAGGGGTTTATTCATTTAAATAAATAGATGACAAGTGCACCAGTCCAAAAGATTACAAACCCAAATGTAGATTGTGTAGTGTGCATGGATACTTGCAAAGAAGGGTTGGGTGGCATCCTTACCTAAAATGGTCTCATGGTTTGTTGTGAGTCTACGAAACTCAAGGAGCATGAAATTAACTATGCCACACATGACTTAGAACTAGCAACTATTATTCATGCGTTGAAGATGTAGAGACATTACCTTGTGGGTAGGATATTTGAATTGAGGACAAACCATAGTGGTCTGAAATATCTGTTTGGACAAACAACCTTAAATTTCAACCAACCAAGATGGATAGAATTCCCGAGTGAATGTGATTTTGATATTAAGCATATCCAAGGAAAGGAGAACAAAGTAGTTGATGCACTCATTAGAAGGGTGCATGAGATGCATGATTCATCCATAAGCATGTATGAATATGATTTGAAGGATAGAATTTTGGAAGCTGCAAAATCAGATCAGTTGTATTTGCAAGCAAGGGAGGCTATACAACAAGGGAAATTCCAGCATACATTTAAGGACTATACATTATAAAATGATGGAGTATTGAGGTACAAGGGAAACACATATGTACCAAATGCACAAGAGCTGAAAGATAATGTGTTGAAGGAAATGCATAAGGTTCCTTATGTTGGGCACCTGGGATATCATAAAACCTTAGCAGATGTCAAAGGAAAATACTTCTAGATAGACATGAAGAGGGATTTGGTTGATTATATATCCAAATGCATGGAGTGCTAGAAATTTAAAGCTGATCATGGGAATCTAGTTAGATTGTTGTAGCCATTGACCATTTTTTAGTGGGAATGGGAAGTGGTGACTATGGATTTTATCACCAAGCTTCCCATAAAAATAAAGAAACATGATTCCATCATGGTGGTGGTGGATAAGTTAACAAAGGTATCTCATTTTGTGTCTTCTAGTGAAGTTGACTCATAAGGAAAAAGATATTGTAGACAACTATATGAAATAAATTTCCAAGCTTCATGGTGTACCTAAGGCCATTGTTTTTAACAAAGATCCTAAGTTCACCTCAAACTTTTGGAAGGKTCTATTCAAAGGATCTAGAACAAATATGAACTTTAGTACAACATATCACTCGAAGATAGATGGGGAGATAGAAATAATCAATTGGGTGATTGAAGATATGTTGTAAGTGTRTGTGATGGACAAGCCTTTCCGGTGGGAAGATTATCCACACTTAGTGGAATTTTCTTATAAAAATGGGTATCATGCATATTTAAAGATGATCCCATTTGAATCATTGTATGGAAGAAATTGCAACACTCTAGTGAGTTYGGATAACCCAGTAGACAGAGTAGTGGTTAGRTCTGAGATTCTTAAGGAAATGGAAGAGTAGATGGCCAAGAATAAGAAGAACTTGAAGGCTGCTCAAGATAGGAATAAAAGTTATACGGATAAGGGTAGAATGTGTAGAGAATTTAAAGTGGGTGAGCACATGTTCTTAAAAGTAAAGGCCAAAAGAAGTTCCTTGAAGTTGTGGAACTGTTAAAAGCTGGTATCACATTATTATGGAACATTTGAAATCCTATGGAGGATTTGTATTGTTGCATACATTCTTGCACTACTTGCATCAATGCATATGCATAACATTTTTCATGTGTATTTTCTTAAGAAGTATGTGCCTTGTTACCACCAATGTTTCCTCAGAAAAATTTGATCATGGTTGTTGCAAGGGACAGTCAAAGTGGACATGAGTCTGTGGGAGATGCACAATACAAATTCAAGTTGTAAAATTACCAATTGCATTAACTAGGCTTTTTGACAAGATAGTTTAACTATATGAAAGGTGTCTTATTTGTGTGTTCAACTGTAAAGGGAAAGTGCCACCAATGCTACCAGTTCTACTATGTAACAAGTGATCCCTTTTGAATAGAAAACATGTCTTTGGAAATGCACGCAGGGAGGGTCTCACAAGAATTAGGTGAATTTCCATGATGTTAATGATAGCATTGTTCTATCCTTAGACACCAAAGGAGAAAAAAAAGAAACCAATATGGATGATTAAATCAGCTCCCAACCTGTCATATTCCCAACATCAATATTACATATGCATTACCATACAAAGGACAACAGTTCTAGACATACGTCTTAGGATACTTTGCACCAATTTTAACATGTTCCAATCCTTGAACAACCACCATATTTGAGGAAATGGTTAGAAGGACTACACTAGAAATATGGAACACCTCCACAAGCACTTTCACTACAAATTTGAATGAATAAAACCAAAAATCAAGAGTCATGTAGCAACAATAGTAGTTATACAGGTTTGCAGGTCTCATTTCTGTGTTGGATAGAGGTATAGAAGAACACAAATATATCATAGATTTGTCTCACCTTCTGAGGCAGATTGCAGAAATGGGGGAAATTACAGAGGAGGGGGATGAATTATAGAGCATGATGAGCAAGGAGGCACTGGAATTCTAAGCATAATTTAGTATATATGCATGTATAAGTGATGGAGATAAAACCTTATTGAGCCAACCTATGCAACAATTGGGTCGGGGCCAACTTGTGTTTATGACAAATGATGGGGCCAAATAATTTATTTGGTAAATTTTGTCAAAGAGTCGACCTGGAGATGTTGTTTAAGGTCGACCTCAATATAATTTCAAATTTATTTTCGAAATTAAGAAAAGGTGTAGGGTCGACCTGTTAGGACAAATAATTAATGAATCTGGCCTGCATTTAAGGAGTGTTGGAGGGTTTTGAATGTTGAGTGTCCACTTTTATTGAAATATGGAGTGTTTGAAGGGCCTTTGGAGGCTGAACGTTGCACCAACACCTTGCATTTCCATTCATGTGTGGAAGTTTACCATGTTTGAGGGATTTCCCCCCTTAATTTCTACTGATATAGCTTAAATAAGCCCCAAATTTTGGTATAGAGGGTTTTATCCCCCACCTTAGGCTAAATTAGTGGAAATTTAGGTCAAATATTATTATTTTATTCTAAGAGGAAGTTGAACCTTTCCCCTATAAATAGAGAGGCACTTCACTCATTCTCATCATCACTTCTTGAGGGATTTTCCCTTAGGAGGTCTAAAATATTCTAAAATATTCTTGAAACATTTGTCTTGGATTGGTGTTTTAGAGGAATAAGGTTTGTCTTTGGAGCATTGGAGAAAAATTGTTTTTTATTGTGGTTTCTCTTGTAAAATTTGTGGATGATATTTGGTAAAATAGGGTTTCTGCATATAAATTCTTGGATCTTTCAAGTATATTTGTTCAATTTCTTTCCTTCATTCAAAGCAATCTGACTCTGAAACCCTAGGAGGAATACAAGGGAATACACCCTCCACTAAATCTCACTCTTTTTGTCTCGGAAACTGTGATATCCCAAGGCCGAGCCTCGTTTTTAATTATGGGTGTAACATGTTTTGTAGGCTGGTGAGCCAAGTATTTATAAGCTAGTAGGATTATGTGTTTATTAGGCCAGAGAGCCTAGATGTTAAAGGCCAGGAGCTTGTTTTGTACATGTAAATATTCATATTATTAATATAAAAACATCGATGCATGTAAACCGACCACGAAGAAAGAGTTATGGGGGACTAAGATCCACTGGGTAGGGAATGGGATGGGGCTGTAATTCTAGGAAAGAGGGGCTAATCTTGAGGGATTAACCCAAGGGAATATTATAATGTATTTCTAAAAATATACTAAAGTTGGGAAATAAACCCAGTTATCCTAAGTCCCGTTAGGGGGAGCAACGAGTTCCAGGTGGGTGGGGGGCATGCTCCTGGAGAGCCAAGTGTGATCCAAAAAACATGCATATTTATGTGGGAATTACCACCATTGTGGGGGTTCGCACTCACGATTATTTCGTCTCTCTAAGGATTCTGCACTGGAACTGTTCTCACGATTCTCATTTCATTCGAATCAAGCTGACCATTTGTTTCCCTGATTAACCAATGCAACCAAAAATCACACAGTAATCATGGTAGGCCATTGTTGAGTTCCTTAACCACATTTAATGTAACATCCCCAACCACCAACAGGCTGGATAATGCTACAAAAACACCTTTAACTTTGCCTTTCCTGCTCTGATACCAAATTGTAACGTTCCTAGCCAACCATCGGTCGGGCAATGCCACTACGCGGAACACACACACACACACACACACACACACATATAACATGCATATAAATGAATTCAATTACATAACTCAAAGTTACTTCTACCATACAAACTTAAATGGTATTGACAGTAAGTCCACATGCAATGCAACACATGATAAAATTTCAAGAAACACAGACATGCCTATCATACATAATTAGGCACAGAAATGATACTTATATTTTAACTAGAGTAAAACCACCAAATGTGTTCAGACCTTCCAGGAACCTCCCAGCCTTAGACCACACTATTCATCACTCTCAATAGTATGTCACCCCCGAGTTGGGACTAAGCTCCACCCAAGGCAAGGGAATCCTAGACTAGGCTGAGGTTATAGGAAACTTCACAGTGAAACTGGAAGGATTCTCTCCAGGAGCCTTCTTACGCCCACTACTCACGGACTCTCATTCCCCACATGCATGTTCCACCCTGGGAATATGCACCTTCATTGTTCCATAGTCCATTGGTTTCTCCACTTCCTTTTCAGGGTCTCAGCAACAGGCCAGATCAGGAATTATCAAAGCTTTGTAGCTGGTGTTGGACTCTCTCTAGGAGAAAATCACTTCCTAGCAAACTCTCTCACCTGGAGAGAGCTAATCACAGGCCTGACAACCTGCCTCTTCAACCACGGGCCTGACAACCTTCTTCTTCAACCAGCTTCCACTCAGTTTCCAACAAAGTGAGGACAACAACAAAGGTTAAATATAACTCAGGGAATGGCAATGACCACAAAATGGGCATGGACACGAAAAAAAACAATAACCAACCTTCAAACACAACACAGTTTAGGTGATTACCAAGGTATCGAGTTCAACAAGAGACGCATATCGACCCATGAATTACTGGTTTCAGGATGTGTGACAATAAATTTGCAGGAGTCGATGATGAAGGCCAACGAGTTCAGGAAAAGGATGGAATAATGGGAAGTGAACCCCACAACAAGATGACTTTCCAGCTCAAACTGCATGTTCCTGAGTCGACACATGTCGCCCATGAAGCATGTTCCTTTCCATTTGGAAGGCACCCATCCTCCCAAAAGAACTTAGGATAAAAAAATATCTTTCTAATTAGTTTTTGAAATAATAATAAATTATTATTCTCTTGGACTTAAGCCCTTAAGCTTATCCCCTCTTTCCATCCTCTCAACCCCCTCTCCCTTACCCAGCCTAGTGGAATATTATTCCCCCATAAGTCTTCCTTCATGGTCGGTCTACAAGCAACGATGTTTTTTTTTATTATTGATATGAATAGTTACATGTACAAAAACAAGCTCCTGGCATTTGGCACCTAGGCTCTTCGGCCTAATAAACACATAAGCCCATAGCTTATAATTTTTCGGCTCACCAACCTACAAAACATGTTTACAATTCATAAATACAATTGGGGCTCGTCCTTAGGGATATTACAATCCCCTCCCCTTATTTTTTCACTGTCCTCATTGGAACTTATTTACACAGCATCAGCAAGATTTTCCAAAATCTTCAAAAAGATGTTGGTATTCTACCCACATAGCATCCTCATGCTCCCATGCCACATCCTCAGGATCGTACCATGTCCACTGGACCTTTACAAGCCCTATGGATCGATTCTGGAGCTGCTTTCTTTTCCAATCCAGTATATGCACCAGATGCACTTGCAAGACGCCTGCTTGCTCCACCTAAATCACATTCCAATCAATAAAATGATTAGCATCAGGTATATGTTTCTTAAGAAATGAAATATGAAACACATTGTGTACATTCATGGATGCAGGCAATGTAAGCATATATGCAACTGGTCCAATCCTTTCTAGGATTTCAAATGGCCCACAATATCTGGCTGCCAATTTGGAACAGTTTCCTAGCTTCAGGGAACTTATGTTGGCTTTCACTTTCATGAAAACATGATCACCCACTTTAAACTCCCTATGGGTTATGTTCTTATCAGCATAAATTTTCTACCTATCTTGGGAAGCTTTCATATTCAACTTAATCTTCAGCATTTGTTCTTCCATTTCCTTGAGAAACTCTGGCCCAACCACTACCCTATCAACTGGGTTATCCTATATTACTGGGGTGTTGCACTTTCTACCATAAAGTGCTTCAAATGGGCTCATCTTCAATAATGCTTGATACCCATTATTGTAGGAAAATTCTACCAAGTGTAGGTAGTCTTCCCATTTAGATGGTTTGTTCATTGCATGCATCCTTAGCATGTCTTCTATCACTTGGTTCACCCTCTTGGTATGCCCATCAAACTCTGGATAATAGGTTGTGCTGAAGTTTAGATTTGTTTTGAACCCTTTGAACAACCCTTTCCATAATTTTGAGGTAAATTTTGGGTCTCAGTCAAACACAATTGTCTTGGGAATATCACACAATCATGCTACTTCCTTTATATAGATATGCACAACATTAGTTGTCTTGTTTGAATTTTTCAATGGAATAAAATGGGCAACTTTCATAAGTTTATCCACCACCACAATGATGGAATCATGTTGCTTATTTGTTCTGGGCAATCCTGTGATGAAATCCATTGTCACCACTTCCCACTTCCACTCCGAAATGGGTAAAGGTTGTAGCAACCCTGTTGGGTGCCTATGTTTATCTTCGACCTTCTGAAACTCCATACATATGGCGATGTATTTTGTAATTTCCTTCTTCATGTCTGTCCAAAAGTAATGTCTCTTGATTGCTACCATTGTTTTCTGATATCCAGGGTGCCCAACATAAGGCACATTATGCATTTCTTTCAAAATCATAATTTTCAATCCCTAGAAATTAGGTACATAAACTATATTTTTGTACAGGAGTGTTCCATCAGCCTCCAATTTATAATCTTCCACTCTCTGTAGCATCTTACCTTGATGTAGCTTTGCTACCAGTTCCATGTACTGCAAATCTGCATTTGGAGCTTTTGAAATGATGCATTTAATATCATTTTGGTACATACTAATGATTGTAGCATGTAGTTCATGCACCCTCCTGCTGAGTGCATCAGCCACTTTGTTCTCCTTTCCTTTGATATGCTTGATATAAAAGTCATAATCACAAAGGAATTCCAGCCATCTACTATTCCTATCATTCAAGGTTGTATGATCAAACAAATACTTCAGACAATTATGGTTTGTCCTCAGTTCGAACCTCCTTCCCATGAGGTAGTGCCTCCATTTCCTTAGACCGTGAACAATGGTTGCCAACTCCAAATCATGAGTTTCATAGTTCTTTCCATGCTCTTTCAATTGCCTGGATTCATAACATATTACAAACACATTATGGTTGAGGACTCCTCCCAGTCCTTCTTTGCATGCATCTGTACAAACTACAAAATATTCATTCGGATCTGCAATCTTCAGGATTGGAGCACTGGTTAACAGTTGTTTCAATTGTTGAAAGCTTCTCTCACATTCTTCGATCCATTGAAATTTATTCTCCTTCCTTTGAAATGAAGTGATGGGGTGAGATATCCTTGAGAATCCTGCAATGAACCTTCTGTAATAGCCAGCTAGACCCATAAAGGATCTGACTTCTGTCACATTCTTTGGCGCTGGCCATTTTCTGATGTCTTCTATCTTATCTGGATCCAGGGCTATCCCATCCTTTGAAATGATATGTCCCAAATAATGGATCTTCTTTTGATAGAATGAGCACTTGCTCAATTTGGAATAAAGTTTGTGCTCTCTTAGCACCTACAACACCATCCTTGGATGTTTTTCATGCTCATCCTCCGACTTCGAATACACAAGGATGTCATCCAAAAAGACTATGACAAACTTGTCTAGATATACCCTGAACACACCATTCATTAGGCACATAAAAACAGTGGGTGCATTTTACAACCCAAATGGTACCACTGTGAATTCATAGTGACCATACCTTGTTTTGAAGGTGGTCTTGCTGATGTCTTCATCCTTTATCCTTACCTGGTGATACCCTGACCTGAGATCAATTTTTGAAAATATCTTGGCATCCTTCAACTGATGAAAGAGATCATCGATCCTAGGAAAAGGATACTTGTTATTAATAGTCACTTTGTTCAACTGTCTGAAATCGATGCACAATCTCAATTTCCCATCCTTCTTCTTCACGAACAGGAATGGGGAACCCCAAGGTGACACAATTGGGCGTATATACCCCTTATTCAGAAGTTCTTCAAGCTGCAATTGCAGTTCTTTCAGCGCTGGTGTACTCATTATGTAAGGATCTTTTGACACTAGAGTTTCTCTGAGCATCGGGTTTATAGAGAAATCAATATCTCTCTTCAGGGGTAGTCTGGGTACCTCCTGGAATACATCATCAAAATGCTTTAATCATGGTCTTCAATATTTGACACCATATCCTCATGTGCTTTTTCCATATGAGCTACAATTATTTGACAGCCTTTCCTATAACACTTCTTTAGTTGCATTGCTAAGAAATCTCTCACAGTAACTGCCCTTGGGATTCCCTATACTTTCCTTGGGTTTCCTTCCTCATATAGGCAAGTGAATTCCTTGTTACGATAGTCTAAGATGGCATGGTGTTGGTCCAACCAATCCATCCCAATTAGACAGTCATAGGAACCTAAAGGTAAGATGTTCAATTCATCCTTTGTGCTCAGTCCATTCATGTCCACTGGACAAGACTTAACCAACTCAACAACCTTTCTCTTGGCTCTTGTAGCCAACTGCACTAACCAAGATTTTCCATGCTTGCATCTTGGAAAATGAAAACTTTCCACCATTCTAGGACCTATATAACTATGACTATCCCCTGAATCAATTAAAATAGTAAAGGTATGGTCATCGATCATATCTTCAACTTCAATCATGTGTGATTGAAATTCATATTGCTTGCTTTCTAGGGATGCATAGATCCTTGGTATTCTACTGCCCATGTCCTCTGCTATTTCTGCTTGTTGAACATTGTGGACAACTCTCACTTTGCCATTTTTGTGGGGACAATCTATGTACTTGTGATTTCCTTGACAACCCCAACATTGAATGGGCATATGCCTTGGACTTTGTCCCCCTACTTCATCCATTCTCTACTCTCTAAAAGATGGTTATCCTTGAGGACTGTTTCTAAAAAAGGGAGGTGTGTTTCCCTTCTGCCTTTTCTCTTTCTTGAACTTCTTGTCATCCCAAGCCTTCCGGAAAGTAGGCTTTTATCCTTTCTTCTCATATAAGCATATTTCTCTTCTTATAGTTTCTTCCATAGTTTTAGGATCATCATACTAGATCTTGTCACCGATGGAAGGTGGAAGTCCACTCAGATACCGTTGAATTTTTACAGCTTCATCTTTGATGAAAGGGACATACTTCAGCAATTCCAAAAACCTTCGCTCATATTCATCAATGGACATACTACCCAGCTTGAGTTCAAAGACCTCTTTCATCTTTTTGTCATAGTACCTCTTAGTTAAGTATTTATTTTTGAAATACTTCTTGAATTCCTTCCAAGTAACATTTTTCTCCTTAATGTGTTGCACCTGCACAAGTTGATCCCACCACATGGATGCCTTTCCTTTCAGTTGATACATTGCAATTCTTCCTTCCGCATGAGAGGAATAATTTTGTAGTTGGAAATATTTCCTCATGCCAAGAAGCCATGTCTCATCATCTTCCTCCTTCGGGTGCTCTCCATCAAATGTAGGAGGTTTAATCTTGTTCATTTGTCCCTTCAGTTCATCCACTCCAAATATCCTATGTTTTCTGGTAGGATATGGGCTTGAACTATTGTGTTCCCTCCTCTTGGAGTGTCCTTGGGAGTGATGATGGTGTCTGCCAACACTCCTTGATTTTCTCTTCTCATCAGGGAACCTGTGACTTCCTGATTTACTGGAGTCACTCCCCTTATCCAATTTCTTTTCTATCCTTTCTAGGATTTGTATCAACTTTATGTTGAATTCTCCCTATTGTTCCCTGGATTTCATGATCTTTTTGTTATCTTCTCGGTGAGTATGGACATATTTATGCAATATTTCAATGATTTTCATCATGTCTCCCCCCTCATGTATCTCTTCTCCATTCCCATTGGAGTTTGATCCTTCAACTCCCAAATGGACATCCATTCCTTTAGCTTCATTTTATGAACTGAAAGCATTCCATGCCTCCTCCATTTATTTGCACTCAATGGCAATTCAGTTCAGTTCTGACACTCGTTAAACTCTGCAAACACAATGTGCAATCAACCAAAGTTTGTCAGGCCATTAGTCCTTAACAATTCCCACAGTATTCATAAACCAATATGATTCAAGAAAACTTTCAAATTCCATTTTCTTTCTAATCTCTGCTCTTCTATAATCTTTGGGCACTAGTCCCTTTCTTTCATCCCTCAACCCATGCGATCGTGGGAATGACCAAACACTATATCAATAGGTGCTTACTTGGGCCTTCGGCTTCCGAAGTTTTCAAAGAACCACACAACAATCTCTTGGAGTTCGGATCACCTAACTCGTGAAGTAGGGCGGATATTCAGTCGTCGTCTACACAACATCTAACAGTTGACACTCACTATGGAACCTTAGGTGTCTAAGTTCCAAGACGTCGGATCTTTGGAGCTTCAAAGGATTTCACATCCTCACATATGAACAGTTAATCTCTGAACACTCCCATGTCACCTTTGGTGACGTTATTATGTCAATTCACTTATGCTTTTCCAATTGTGGGGGCATGCAACGATGGTTTGGAGTAACCTGCCTTTCATCCCTCAATTCTTCTGACGTTGACACATAACCCCTTGGTAAAACTGTGGTTTGGATTGTGGAACTACATTGGAGAATTAACTTCTGTGCAACGTGGGTTCCCGCAATGCCTCCTGGTCATCGATCTTGATGTATCGTGATCAATGCCAGTGTGGGTCCGTCGACCTTTAACTTTGTTATGTAACATCAGGGCCCACATAGTACAACTGACAACATTCTAGGAGGGGGATTGTGGCAGGTATAGGGGATTTCCACATCACCTCCAGGTGACATCATCATGACTCACTACTTCGGCTCTTCAGGCTTTGGAAGTTCAAGCTTCAGGAGTTCTCTCCTTAGCAAAAAATCATTCTCCCGAACGTCGAAATCCAGAACAAGCCAATCTAATGACACATGTCCCTCTTGACAGACGGTCTATATTAGCTCCATAATTCAGAGCTTCGCGAGCTCTCTGTCCTTAATATCACGTCGTAAATTCCACCCTTATCTTGATCCAATGGTCGATCTCTTCTCCCTA
>ML777312.1:263156-286567 GCA_009831015.1 Picea engelmannii | reverse complement strand
GGTACTTCTGTTACTCTTCCTTCTCATGCATTAGGCTTAGATAGATTCGAAAGAAATTCAGTGTCCATGATAAGCACTTTTCTGTCTAGGGTTAAGGTCAAACCTTAGAGGTCGATCTACTTGTCCGTAGGCAGATTTTCCTATAACAAAAATCACTTCCCATCAAACTCTCTCACCTGGAGAGAGCTTCTCACAGGCTTGACAACCTACATATTTAACAATGAGACTGACAACCTGCTTCTTCAACCAACTTCCACTCAGTTTCCAGCAAGGTGAGGACAACAACAAAGGTTCAATATAACATGGAATGGAAGCGAACAAAAAATAAGCATGGGAATAGAAAATGGTAACAACCAACCTTCAGACACAACATGACTCAGGTAATTACCAAGGTATCATGTTCAACATGAGACACAGATCGGCCCACGGATTACTGGTTTCATGATGCGTGACAAGAAATTTGCAGGAGTCGATGATAAAGGCCAATGAGTCCAGGAAAAGGATGGAAGAGTGGGAAGCAAACCCCCCAACAAGATGACTTTCTAGCTTAAATTGCATGTGCCTGAGCCGACACATGTCTCCCATGAAGCATGTTCCTTTCCATTTGGAAGTCATCTGTCCTCCCAAAAGAACTTAGGATAAAAACATATCTTTCTAATTAGTTTTTGTAATAATAATAAATTATTATTCTCTTGGAATTAAGCCCTTAAGCTTAGCCCCTCTTTCCATCCTCTCATCCCCCTCTCCCTTACCCAGCCTAGTGGAAGCTTAGTCCCCCATCACTCTTCCTTCGTGGTTGGTCTACAAGCAACGATGTTTTTTTTATTACAGATATGAATAGTTACATGTACAAAAATAGGCTCCTGGCCTTTGGCACCTAGGCTCTCTGGCCTAATAAACACATAAGCCCATAAATTATAATTGCTTGGCTCACCAGTCTACAAAACATGTTTACAATTCATCAATACAACTGGGGCTCGTCCTTAGGGATATTACACTGAACCTTTGGAACAATCCCGAATTGATAACCTCACTATACCTATACCTATGGGTTTCCTACGTATTGTCCTGTCAGTATTGTTCCCCACGTCCAATTTTTGTTTCTTCCATAACCATGCCCTTGTGTTGAGGAGAGAGAGTGAATAATCAAGTTTTCAGGCATGTGATCAACTCTCTCCCCAGGTGAGAGAGTGTGTTGAGGAAGTGAGATCTCCTGGAGGAAGACCAGTAGCAGCTACAGGGATCTGAGAATTCTTGATCCATCTTGTTGCTAAAGCCCTGGAAAGGGAGGTGTAGCAGTCGATGGACTGTGTGACAATGAAGGTGTACACTTCTAGAGTGGAATAGACATGTGGGGAATGAGATTCTATTAGCATGGGTTTGTAGGGGATGTCAAAAATTGGTATCAGAGAAGAGAAGAAAATATACAGTCGTTAGATAGCGTTTCTTGGCCTTTTGTTGGTGGTTGGGGACATTACAAATTGGTATTAGAGAAAAGAAGAAAAGATACAGTCATTAGGTAGTGTTTCCTAGCCTGTTGTTGGTGGTCGGGGACGTCACAAATTGGTATCAGGGCCATGGTTTCAACACTGAGCCTAGATGGTCCATGTTAGTGGAAATTGAAGTAAAAGTTTCAGAAAGGAATGGTTGTCGAAACAGAAAAAATATGAGTTAGCAACACCTCTAGGTGCCAAGAGAATACCTTGGCCATGTTATGAAGCATAGGAGGTATAACAGCTCATGGAATGGAAATAGATAAAGAAGCCACACCAACCGTTGTGTTGGGCTGCAAGGCTTGAACTTGGGGCGTAATATCTGCACAATGGAAGGGCCAACTTTTCCAGTCGCCAGATATAGAAAAAGGTGCATGAGATTTAACCTCGAAGACCTTCGGACTTCGCGACTTCGATGAAGTTTATGTGTTATAGATACAATATGGTCGAAGCGTGGAAGCTCCGAAGTTCCAGAGTGGATCTACACCGTAGATTCGAGGAGAAGTGCTTGATCATTGGATCGACCGAAGACAGATCATAATTGTTAGATCAATCCAAGAAAAGAAACTAAGGCACAGTGGTGAAACGCAGATCTCAGTCGTTAGATCTGCGCGCAGGTGATCGTGAGCCGTAGATCTCACATTGGTTTGAGAGTTCACCGTTCGGGAGAATTGGAGTGTGCTAGTGTGGAATATCTCGAAGCCATGAAGCCCAAAGTCCTGAAGCCAAAGAATAGAAGTGACGTGGAATAATGACGTCTCCAGTGGTCATCTGGATCTTTCCTAGACATGCCATGTGACACCACCTTAATTGTTGACAATTGTACCATGTGGACCCCGGAAGGTAAAGTAGTTTGGAAGCTCGGAGTTTGGGAGATTTGAGGAATGCAAGTGTAAAATATTTTGAAGCTCGAAGTTCTAAAGTGACGTGGCTTGTTGACGTCACCATGGATGACGTGGACACATGGCACTCCTCTCGATATTAGATGGTGGGGCCCCTGATGGATACATAAAGTTGTTAAAACCTTGGCGAAGAATTTAACTAGACTAGGCCCATGATAACGTGACCCCAGTAGACGCATGGCGCTAGATATTGAAGTCCAAAGACTTGGTACTCTAGAGGAAGGGTGTTACAGTTATCACTAAGTAGAGAACTCTTGAAGGCTTGAAGGCCAGAATTAATATCTATCGTTGGTCATAGTGGAGGTGTGGCACCCGATCCTACAGTCCGGAGACTTGGCACTCTGGAAGATCGGGAGTAGGGATAGTTTGGAACTCCCGAAGCTAGATTCCCAGAGTTGATTGGGGTCATTGGTGACCAAAGGGACACAGACCTTTGATGTGTTGGTTGTAAATTCTCTCATCCGACACTTTGGGGATTTACGCATCAGTGCTTCGAAAAACTATCGAAGCCAGAGTTCTGTTGTAAATATCAATCGTTGGATGCTGGGAATACGTGGACTGTTGATCCACCCCACTTTGGGAGTTTGCCAATTCGACACTCTGGGATATTTGTTGTGATGTGCCTTGGAAACCTCCAAATCTTGGAGTCTTGGAGCTCCTATCCACCGTACATATTAACAGAGGATGTGGACCGTAGATCCATCATTCTCCGTGAACTCGCCAATTCAATGTTCTATGATGTTTGTGAGTTGCGGAAAGGGAAACCTTCGAAGCTCTGGAGCCCCGAAGTTTCAAGGCTCCATATAAGAGCCCAACTATTAACACTTGGTCATAGTCATGGTCACATGTGAATTAAAGGCTAAAGAAAAGGGGCTAGTAACTCGAAAGTGAATTGTAGAACAAAAAAGGGCTTAGAGATAGAGACATGGTGATTCTTGATCGACAAAGACCCGCAGAAAATGGATTCTGGTATTATTTTATTGAATTAGATTGTTTAAGTTATTCTGGATAATTATTAAATATTGATAGCCTAATAAAAATTCGATTGACTACACATTTTACAGAGTTAACAACTGACAGAACCGAACCGAATTATTCCATAGTGCAGAGAAATGGAGGAGGCACAATATGCTTCTAGTTCTAAGAATGAATCTAGAGGAATGGATGTCCATTTGCGATTTGAAGGAACAAACTCCAATGGGCATGGAGAAGAATTAGATAAGGACGTGAGCATGATGAAAATCATTAAAAATTTGCAAAAATATGTCCAAATTCACCAGGCAGATAACGAAAGTCTTAAGAAAGAAAAGCGGCAACAGGAAGACTTCAATATGAAGTTAATGTGGATCCTGGAAAGAATTGAAAATAATTTGGATAAGGAGAGTGGCTCCAGCAAATCAAGAACTCACGAGACCCCTGAGAAGAAATGAAGATCAAGGAGTGGTAGCAGATATCACCGACACTCTCAAAAGCATTCCCATAGAAGAGCACACAATAGCTCAAGTCCATCCCCTATCAGGAAACATAGGGGGTCCGAGGCGAATGAGTTGAAAGGAGAAATTAATAAGATCAAACCTTCTACTTTTGATGGAGAGCATAAGAAGAATGAAGATGCTGAGACATGGTTGTTAGGCATGAGGAAGTACTTCCAATTGCAAAAGTATTCTTCTCATGCACAGGGAAGAATTTCCATCTACCAAACTTAAAGGAAATGCATCCATATGGTGGGATCAGCTGGTGCAAGTGCAGTGCCTCAAGGAGAAAAATGTGACTTGGAAGGAATTCATGAAACATTTTGAAAAGAAGTACTTAGCCAAGAGATACTATGACAAGAAGATGAAAGAGTTCTTTGAACTTAAATTGGGTAGCATGACTATAGATGAATATGAGAGGATATTTCTAGAGTTGTTGAAGTATGTCCCTTTCATTAAGGATGAGGTAGTCAAGATCCAAGGATATCTGAGTGGGCTTCCATCTTTCATCAGTGATAAAATCCAATATGATGATCCCAAGACTCTGGAAGAAACTATAAGGAGAGAAAAATGCTTATATGATCAGCAAAAAGGAAATCCTACTTTCCAAAAATCTTAGGAAGACAAGAGTAAGTTTAAAAGGGAGCAAAGGAAGAAGGGGAACAAGCCACCATTTTTCAGAAATAGTCCTCAAGGACAACCAGTTTTGAGAGAGCCCAGGATGGATGAAGGAGTTGGGAAAAGGCCAAGGTACACACCTATGCAATGTTGGGGATTTAAAGGAGATCATAAGTATAGATATTCCCCTCACAGAAATTATAAGGTGAGAGTTGTTCACCATGTTCAGCAAGTAGAACAATGGAGGGCATGGACATAAGTGTACCAAGGATCTATGCAGCCATGGACAACAAGCAAGCTTATTTTCAATCACACATGATTGAAGTTGAAGGTATGATCAATAACCATGCATTTACTATTTTAATTAATCTGTGAGATATTCATAGCTATGTAGATCCTAAGGTAGTGGAAATTTTTCAATTACCAACAAGAAATCATGGTAAATCTTGGTTGGTGCAGCTGGCTACAAGAGCCAAGAGAAAGGTTGTTGAGTTAGTTAAATCATGTCCATTGGGCATGAATGGACTGAGTACCAAGGCAGATTTGAGCATCTTTCCTTTGGGATAATATGATTTCCTAATTGGTATGGATTGGTTGGACCAACACCATGTCATATTAGACTGTCATAACAAGGCATTCACTTGCTTGGATGAGGAAGGATATTGTAGAGCAGTCCAAGGAATTATCAAGGAAGTTACTGTCCGCGAAATCTCAACAATGCAGCTGAAGAAGTGTTACACGAAGGGTTGTCAAATATTTGCAGCCCATATGGAGGAAGCATCTAAGGATAAGGTGTCAAATCTGGAGGATAATGCAATCCTAGAAGATTTTGAAGATGTGTTCAAGGAGGTACCAGTACTACCCCCAAAGAGACATATTGATTTCTCTATAAATTTGATACCTAGGGCATCTCCAGTATCAAAGACTCCTTACATAATGAGTACACCAGAGCTGAAGGAGTAGAAAATGCAGCTTGAAGAGATTCTGAACAAGGGGTATATATGCCCAAGTGTGTCACCTTGGGGTGCCCAAATCTTTTTCATGAAGAAGAAATATGGGACATTGAGATTGTGCATCGATTTCAGACAGTTGAACAAAGTGACTATAAAGAATAAGTATCATCTACCAAGGATTGATGATCTCTTCGATCAGTTGAAGGATCCAAGAATATTTTCAAATATAGATCTTAGGTCAGGATACCATCGGGTAAGGATTAAAGAGGAAGACATAAAAAAGACTACCTTCAGGAAAAGGTATGGTCATTATCAATTCATAGTGGTGTCATTTGGGTTATCAAATGTACCAGATGTTTTCATGTGCCTAATCAATGGTGTTTTCCGAGAATATTTAGACAAGTTTGTCATTGTCTTTTTGGATGACATCCTTGTATATTCCAATTCCTAAGAAGAGCATGAGCATCATTTGAGGATGGTGTTTCAAGTTCTGGGAGAGCATCAATTGTATGCCAAATTGAGCAAGTGCTCATTTTATCAAAACAGAATTCACTATTTGGGGCATATCATATCTGAAGAAGGGATAGTAGTGGACCCTGAAAATATTTAGGCCATTAAAGGGTGAGAAAAACCTAAGAATGTGATAGAAGTTATATCCTTCATGGGTCTAGATGGCTACTACAGAAGGTTTATTACGGGGTTTTCGAGAATAGCTCATCCCATCACTTCCTTGAAAAGGAAGAGGAAGAAGTTTCAATGGGTAGTAGAATGTGAAATGAGCTTCCAGCAATTGAAGCAGTTGTTAACCAGTGCTCCAATTCTGCGGATTGTTCATCTGAATAAATGTTTTTTGGTTTGCACAGATGCGTACAAAGAAGGATTATGAGGATTCCTTAGTCAGAATGGATTTGTGATATGTTTCGAGTCAAAAAAATTGAAAGAGCATGAAAGGCTCTATGCCACTCATGATTTGGAGTTGGAAACCATAGTGCATGCTTTAAAGAAGTGGAGAAACTACCTAATGGGAAAGAGTTTTGAGCTGAGGACAGAACATAATGGTCTGAAATAGTTGTTTGATCAACCTACTTTGAATGTTAGGCAGAGTAGATCGTTGGAATTCCTCTATGAGTATGACTTTGATATCAATCACATCAAAGGAAAGGAGAACAAGGTGGTTGATGCACTCAGAGGGAGAGTGCATGAAATTCATGTGACAACCATTAGCATGTATCAGATAGATATTAAAGGCATAATTTATGAGACTGCAAAACTTGATTTGCAATACATGGAATTGGTAACAAAATTGCAGCACGGTAACATGCAGGAGAAAGCTAAAGATTAGGAATTGGGAATTGATGGAATTCTCTTGTACAGAAACAAATTTTATGTACCCAATTCTCCTTAATTGAGGAGTGTGATTTTAAAATAAATGCACAATGTACCTTGTGCGGGACACCCCGGATATCAGAAAATAGTTTCAACAGTCAAGAGCCAATATTATTGGCCAGGCATGAAGACGGAGATTGTTGAATACATAACCAAATGATTGGAGTGTCAAAGGGTCATGGCTGAGCATAGACACCTAGCTAGGTTACTGCAGCCATTACCCATTCTTCAGTGGAAGTGGGAAGTGGTGACAATGGATTTCATCATAGGATTTCCCAGAACAAACAAGGAGCATGATGCAATCATGGTGGTGGTGGACAAGCTTACTAAAGCTTCCCATTTCATTCCTATGAAGGTTACTCACAAGGCAACAAATGTTGTTGATATTTATATGAGGGGAGTAGCACGCTTGCATGGCATACCCAAGACAATTATATCTGACATAGACCCAAATTTTACCTCAAAGTTTTGGAAGGGGTTATTCAAAGGGTTCAGAACAAATATGAACTTCAACACAACCTATCACCCTGAGTCCGATGGGGAAACATAAAGGGTCAACCAAGTGATAGAGGATATGCTAAGGATGTGTGTGATGGGAAAACCATGTAAATGGGAAGATTATCTACACTTGGTAGAATTTGCTTACAACAATGGGTATCAAGTATCACTGAAGATGAACCTGTTTGAAGCACTTTATGGTAGAAAGTGAAACACCCATGTATGTTGGGACAACCCAGCTAATAGGGCAGTGGTTGGGATAGATTTACTCAAGGAAATGGAAGAGAAAATGTTGAATATTAAATAGAATTTGAAGGTTTCCCAAGACAGGCATAAAAACTATGCTGACAAGAACAAAACTCACAAGGAATTTAAAGTGGGTGATCATGTTTTCTTAAAGGTGAAAGCCAACAGAAGTTCCCTAAAGCTGGGAAACTGTTCCAAGTTGGTAGCCATATATTGTGGGCCATTTTAAATCCTAGAGAGGATTGGCCCAGTAGCTTATATGCTTTCATTTCCTGTATCTATATCTATACATAATGTATTTCATGTCTCGTTGCTTAACAAATATATACCTAATGCTAATCATGTTATTAATTGGAATGCGATTCAAGTGGAGCAAGAAAGTGCTTTTCATGTACATTCGGTGTGCATATTGGACCGGAAAAGAAAGCAGCTCTGAAATCAAGCCATAGGGATTGTAAATATCTAGTGGACCTGGTACTGTCCTGAGGACACAACATGGTAGCACAAAGATGATATGCGGGAAGAATACCTGCATCTTGTTGAATATTTTGAAAATCATGTTGATGTTGTGTAAATGAGTTGCATTGAGGACAATGCAAAAATAAGGGGAGGGGATTGTAATACCCCAAGGTCAAGCCCCAGTTTTAATTATGAATGTAACATGTTTTGTAGGCTGGTGAGCCAAGTATTTATAAGTTGGTAGGCTTATGTGTTTATTAGCCCAGAGAGCCTAGATGTTAAAGGCGGGGAGCTAGTTTTGTACATGTAAATATTCATATTATTAATATAAAAACATCGTTACGTGTAGACCGACCACGAAGAAAGATTTATGGGGGACTAAGATCCACTGGGTAGGGAATGGGATGGGGTTCTAAGTATAGGAAAGAGGGTCTAAGATTGAGGGCTTAACCCAAGGGAATATTATAATGTATTCCTGAAAATATACTAAAGTTGGGAAATAAACCTAGTTATGCTAAGTTTCGTTAGGGGGAGGAACTAGTTCCAAGTGGGGGGAACATGCTCCTGGAGAGCCAAGTGTCATCCAAAACACATGCAGATTTATGTGGGAATTACCACCATTGTGGGGGTTCACACTCACGATTATTTTATCTCTCTAAATATTCTGCACTGGGATCGTTCTCACGATTCTCATTCCATTTGAATCAGGTTGACCATCTGTTTCCCCGATTGACTAGCACACCCAGCAAGAACACAATAATCATGGTCCACCATTGTTGAGTTACTCAACCACCTTAAACCTCAACAACAAGCCCAAATTTATACCCTTGTTGTACATGTACCTGCAGGTTTCCTACATATTTTCCTATCAGTACCATTCCCCATGTCCAGTTTTTTTTGCTTCCATCACCATGCTCGTGTGTTGAGGAGAAAGAGTGAAGAAGTATGTTTTCAGGCTTGTGAGAAACTCTCTCCCCAGGTGTGAGAGTGTGATGAGGAAGTGAGATCTCCTGGAGGAAATCTAGTAGCATCTACAGAGCTCTAAGAATTCATGAACCAGCCTGTTGTTGAAGCCGAAGAAAGGGAGGTGTAGCAGCCGATGAATTGTGTGACAGTGAAGGTGTACATTCTTGGGGTGGAATAGGCATGTGGGGAATAAGACTTTGTGATTTGTGGGAATACATGTCTCCTTGGATTAAATCCTTCATGTTGTACTGTGCAATTTCCTGTTGTCCCTAACTAGCCTAGGAATCCCTTGCCAGTGGATTTTAGTCCCATCTCGGGGGTGACTCACTATTGAGAGTGATGAGCAATGTGGTCTAAGGCTGGGAGGTTCATGGGATATCTACACGTAGTTGGTGTACTTCAATTAAAATATAAGTACCATTTCCAAGTTTGGTTATATGTTGTGTATTTATATATGTTGTTATATTTATGGGTTTTTTCTGTGATTACTGCATGTATGCTTTTACTCTTATTTCTGCAATATGTTTTGTGATAGAAGAATGTAAATCAACTATTAATTAGTGTGTGTTATTGTCACTTCCACATTAATATATGTATTAACAAAATGTTTATGTCTGGTTAAAATTGCATTATGTGTGTGTGTGTGTGTGTGTGTGTGTGTGTGTGTGTGTGTGTACTCGAGCCATGAAAGTTTTCAATGGCATGCCCCATCATGGGTTGACATGGATGTCACAAATTGGTATCAGATAAGAGAAACAAATATACATTCATTAGGTATCATTGCTTGGCCTTTTGTTGGTGGTCGGGGACATCACAAATTGGTATCAGAGCAGAGAAGAAAATATACAGTCCTTAGGTAGCATTTCCTAGCCTATTGTTGGTGGTCGAGGACGTCACATAAACTCTTCAGTCTTTCTTCAAGGAGTAAAGGGGCCTACTACCCTTGTTGAAAAGGCTAAGCTAGGGTTTTGTTCCAGGGTGTAAAAAGGGGTTACACCCCTAGATGTCTTGAAGAGAAGGAGAGATTGGTGAGGTGACAATGACCTTTGTCTCTTGGTGTCACAATATTTGCACTTGAGCATTGGGACTTTGGCTCTATAAGTGTGAGTTTGTGTGATAACATGCCTGATGATAATTATATAATTGATTGGAATGATTATAACACCTTGGAGATCAATGCGGGGAGTGAAAGATAAAACACTTAAATCACATCCATATTATCATGTTTAAGGTTGAGTGAATTATCAATGAAAGAAATGTCTAATGAGTTTGAGAAGTAAGTTTGTTGAGTAATTTTTTTATTAATGCTAGGTTTATAAAAAAAATGATTTAATATATTAATGTTCTAAATATTGTATTGTAGATATCATTATAACATTATTTATTTTATTTATCTAGGCACAACGAATTATATGAGAATACAAGAGAAAATAGTTAGAGTGTTGAATGAAGAGAATTGGGTTGATCCTAAATTCCAAATTTAAGCTCTACAACATTCTTGAAATATTTTTCTGATGCATTCAAAAAAGACTGTTGATTTTCTATATTCGTTTTATTCAGTTGTATCTTAATTTATTTATATTTTATTACTTACATATATATAAATATATATTTGTCTTTTTCATAAAAGATACTGAAGAGTAATACAGATGGAGTACCAGAGACCTTAAAATTTGTATTCAAAGAGCCAAGTTTTAAAGACAAAGAAGAAAACATCTTGAAAATGTTCAACTTTATGACACCCTTGATCACTACATTTGGAATGGGCTTGGCAATCCTTGCAATATCATTGTGAAAATTACAAATCTTCGTCCTAAAAATGAGTATTCCCTAGTTATTGCAAATATCCCTCCTGGTTACAATATCCAAAACATTGGTTATGATTGTGAACCTTAGAATTACCAAGAATTTAGTAAAGTGTTTATGGGATTTGTAGATGTCACAACTTCACCATAATAGAGATATGTGATTTTTCATTCTAATGCACAAGAAGGAATAGTGCTATAAACCATCAAGGGTAAAGAGAATTCAAAGAAGCAACTTTGTTGGTAAGACATTTAAAGTTTATTATCTAGTGTCTAAAATGATAAATTAATTTTAATTATTCATAAGTTAGTTGGATTCTTACATATTTATGTTACAAGCACGAGCCTAATATTTGTAGTTGTAATAGTGATACATTTATGAGTGATATTTGAAATCATACATCTTGTATGTTGGGAAAAACATGATACTTATGATAATGTCCTTTTCAATGAAAAAGATGGAGGCAAACATAGTCAATTATTAACTTATAAGGTCGTGGTTAGAAAGCTAACATGTGAGGAAAAGGATTTGTATGGAGTGATTGCAAACATTTATCAAAATCCACAAACATTGATTAATTGTCTTATAGATACATTTTCAAATGAAGGAGAATCGGTATTGGATTTGTTCTCAGGTTCATGTAATATTTATCATATAATATATATGACAGGATACTTCAATATTTATCATTTTTAATTTTTTCAGTGTTTCATGGAAACCTGCACAGGAGACCTAGCTAAAGCATTCACAAACAAAGCTTATCAAGAAAAGAAAGACAGATACAATATGAAGAATGAGAATCAATGTATATTATGATCTGATCAATGAGTGAGTGATATTCACTCATATTGGCAATGGAATCCTATAATTAAGAAAATCGAAGAAGAAGTGAGTTGCAGTGAGTTTTTCTTAGGAATGGATGCATAATAGTGATAGTATAAAATTCTAAATTTTAAAATAGAACTAGTTAGTTAACTCCCACTAAACTAGTGTGCCGAAAATAGAAATTTCTCCAACACCCCCCCTAAACATCACTATGAAGTAAAAAATGAGTCCCATCTATTAGGCCATATTAGGTACTCATGTACAATGCAACTAATGAACACTAAATAAAATGAGGAAAGAGGAAAAACCACGTGGGAACAAAACCCTCCCTGAAAAGACAATGCGTCAAAAGAAGAAAAGGAAGTTGCTAGGAAATTGTGCTCTTCATTGTAAGATGATCCCCCAAAGTCTAAAACTTCTTCCCAGTGAAGGTCTTGGTGTATATGTTGGAAGACTATTCAGAGGAAGGACAAAACTATAAATCAATGATCATGTCATGTACTAAATCTCTGATGAAATGCATGTGGACCTCAATGTATTTGCTTTTCTTTCATTGTACTAGATCTTTGCAAAATCTCATTGTACTCTGATTGTGACACCATATGATAGTCGGACAGTGAAACTAGATACCAAGATCGATAAGGAAGTTTTGAAGCCAAAGTTTCTGAATGACACAATTGATTACTCCTCTCTACTCAGCCTCTACAAAACATAAAACAATGGTTGATTGCTTCTTACTTGACCAGCAAATTGGGGTTGACCCCAAACTAAGAGTGTACCTGGATGTGGACTTGTGATCTATGCTATCACCAACCCAATCTAAATCTGTGAAGCCTATGAGATCTAATGCAAAACCAACTACATAGTGAATCACATAACTCATGGTTCCCTGAACATATCTTAGGATGCGCTTGGAAGCCTTCCAGTATAGATCATGGGGTTCCTACATGTATCTAGAAACTACTCTTACCACATATGAGATATCTGGATGGATGTGGGTGAGATACAGAAGATGCCCCACCAACTTTCGATATAAATTGTTTTCCACTAATGGTGTATCCCCACCATCCTCAAGTCTGGTCCCAGATAAGAAGGGTGTAGGTGTAAAATTATAGTCTGTCATGTGGAATCTATCTAGAATATCTATGACATACTTAGCCTAAGAAATTTTGATGCTGGAAGCATCCTGACTAATATCAAGACCAAGAAAGAAGTGTAGTGGAGCCTTTTCCATCATAGAGAACATGTCATGCAAAATATATTTGACCAAAGCTATGGCTAAAGAAGATCTATCAGTGATCAAAAGATCATCAACATAGAGTACTAAAATCATCACAGAGATAGTAGTCCTCAACATGTAAACATTGGAATCAAATTTACATCTAACAAAATCATGTGAAAGCAAGTAAGAATCCATCTTTTCATACCATGCTCTAGGTTCTTGCTTGAGTCCATAGAGAGACTTATTCAGACTGCATACTAAATATGAGTTCTGAATGAACCCCTGTGGCTACTCCATGTAGATCTCCTTTGAAATATCACCATGAAGAAAAGAATTCTTCACTTCATCTAGTCAAATTCCCATCCTTTCGTTGCTACAATGGCTAGAACCAAGCTAATGGAGTTCATATTTTCTACAGGAGCAAAGGTCTCATCATAATCTATCCCATGAATCTGCTGAAATATTTTGCAACTAATTTGGCCTTGTACCTGCTCACCTAACCATTGTTTGCTCTCTTGGTCCTATAGACCCATTTTCATCTAACAAGTTTCCTCCCTGGTAGAAGTGGAACCATATCCCAATTATGATTCTCTAGGAGAGATTCATGGTCCTCCTGCATGGTTGCTTCCCATAGTGGATTGCCAACAACCTCACTCTAGGTATGTGGATCAGAAGACTGAACCATATAGAAATGCATGGGCATCGTTGGTTCAGAAGTTGAAATTACATGAGAAGGATCCACATGCTAAGAACAAGTCCTCCTCGAATCCAATGGATCCCCTACAAGGTTTCCTGCTTCCTGAAGTGTGGATTGTGCCCACTTGGGAATTTGTTGAAGCTCTGACATTGGCTCCTCATTTGGATGTACTACTTACTCATCTACATGTAAATAATCCTTTGAATATTTGTATGAATATGTAGCATATGAATGTGTGGAATCATCATTTCTGATGTCTGGAACTGATGGAAGCAGAAGAGTCTCTGCATGTTGCACTTGACATGCATGCAAATGACTCTCCTCAAACTGAACACTGCACTCAATGATGAGTTGGTCTATAGAGAGATGAATCAATATGTACTCCTTCACATCATATGGATATCTCACAAATATGCAAGGTGTTCTCTATGGATCTAAGGATTTCCTCTTTTCAGAAGGAATATGGGCCCATTCTCTAGATCCAAAGATGCGGAAGTGTGTGACATCTATTTTGTCACATGTCCAAGCCTCAAAAGGTGTCCTATCCTCAATAGATATGTGAGGTGATTTGTTTTGTATGTAAGAAACATAGTTAAGTGCCTCAGCCGAAAGCTTGGAAGGAAGCGATCTTGCATGCAACATGCTACTGGTCATCTCCTTGAGAGACCTATTCTTCCTTTCAACAACTCCATTATGTTGTGGAGTGTATGGAACTATGTGTTGCAACTGGATACCAGCTTCATGACAAATATTTTTAACATATTTGTTGATATACTCACCCCCATTGTTTGTACGGAGGATCTTGATTTTATTCCCAGTTTGTGTCTCTACTAGAGCTTTGAAGTCTTTGAGATGCTCAAAAACTTCAAACTTTTGCCTGAGAAAATAAACCTAAGTATATCTTGAGTAATCATCAATAAATGTAAGAAAATACATTTCTTTGTTGATGAATGGATGTGGAAATGGACCCATGAGATCACTGTGAACAAGCTCCAAGGAAGAGGAGGCTCTCCTTGCCTTACCCTTTTCAAACTTTTATTCAAGATGCTTGCCAAGAATGCGTCCTTCGCAAACCCCTTCAGAAAAGTGAATGTTTGGTAATCCTTTGACCATTCCTTGCTTGGAAATTCGTTGCATGTACCTAAAGTTTAAATGACCAAATCTCTCATGCCATAATCTACTACTATCATTAGCATGTGTTAGTAGCAAAAAGGATTCATAGTCAGTAAACTTAGTGAACTTATACAATCGTGATCTGTGATCTACCTCACACACTGCAATAATGGAACTGTCATGCATGTCAAGTACATTAATTGAATATAATGTAAATTCAACCCTTTTACCTGTTTGGGTGATCTGATAAACTAAGAGAATATTTATAGAAATATTTGGAACATGTAAAACATTCTCAAAACTTCCATTAGGGAGTTCCACTCTTCCCTCTCCTACAATTTCTATTGGAGTATCATCTCCCATGAGAATAGGAGGTCCAGAGCAAGAACTCAAAGAAGTAAAAACTTCCTCTTTAGCTTCCATATGATGTGATGCGCCAGAATCTATAATCCATGAATCATATGAGGAATTAATTGCAACCAGAGCATGATGATTACCTTTCTTAGGTGCATGGTCTTCTTCCTTCTTCTTCTTGGCTCCTTCGAGAATGAAATCTCCAAGGTTATTCCTCTGAATTACCCGTCTCATATGATTGATATGCTTCTTCATGCATGTGGATTCTTCATGATTAGGTTTATTACAATACGTGCACTGATTTCCCTTCTTCTTCTTCCCTTTTGAATTTAAAGAATCTTTGGAACCTGAAGAATCCTTGAAGGGTTTGGAATATCCCTCCTTCTTTGACTCTCAATGTAATAGCTCCTTTCATTTCTGCTTCGATTTCTGATTGGATGATCCTTTTCCATCATGCATGGTGAGTGCATGTGCTTTGGGATATTTCATGAGGCCCATATGAATGAGTTTGTTCTACTCTTATGTGAGATACTCAATGAACTGAGCCATCGTAGGCATTTTCTAATTTGTTCCCAAAAGACATCTGCCATAATGGAAATTGGAGACATATACAACGTAGTCTGGTCCTAGCTTGGCCAATATTGTTAGAATAAGTTGTTTCTCTTGTGTAGACTTGTCAATACCACATTTACCTAAGCTCAATATCAAAAATTTAAATTTAGTAAAGAAATCATGTATATTATCAAACTTTTAGGGTCTAAGGTATTGAAATCTACCTCAAACATATGACCTCACATCTCATCCTACTTTCCAAAGAGTCCTTCCAAGGTAGTCCAGATATCGTTTGGAGTATTTCATGTGGAAACATGAAACCATATATCAATGGAGATTTACTCAAGAAGTAGTCATGCGACCTCATCCTTACGGTTTTCCCATCTGGTCTTCTCAAGCGCTTATGTAGGTTATGTTTATGTTGTCATCGTCAAATTATACAGTCCTTTTCTTTTGAGTTGGAATGCGGCCTTCAGATTCCATTCAAAATGGTTGTACGATGTGAGTATTATCACCATACTTTATTGAATAATTTGCATCATCTCCATCCCTGATATTGATTTTGAAAAGATCATGAAAACCTAGATCGTGGATTCTAAGATATGACAAACGGTTATATGGCAGCTATAGATATGATAAAATATATATATCTCCTAAAATATGATGTGGGTTTTGGCTATTTTTGGTGAACATGAGAATCCCTATGTTATACGTCTCTGGTAAAAATTTCAACCTAACCCAGATCGTGGATTTCGCGATATGGTTGTTTTACTGCAGAAAACCATATTTCTAGAGGGCATACTAAATCGTCGCACCCTAGCAATGGATAAGGTGTGTCGATCCCAATTTTATAGAGGGGAGACTGAATCGTCACACCCTAGTGAAGAATACAGTGCGATGATGTCACACCTTGGCTGTGGATAAGCTGCGCCGATTTTGAAAAAATAATTTTTCTTAAGTTTGAGTGTGACCGTCACACCCTAGAAATGGATAGACTATGTTGATTGATCATCACACCCTAGCAATGGATAGACTGCGTCGATTCCAATTGTCGCACCTTTCGATAGGGATTGGTTGTGACTCTGGCAGAAACTAGGGTTACTCAATAATTAAATCATCTTTCGCTCTTCTCTAGCTTGTATGGGTTGCTCCAAGCAGTTCGACTCTGATACCATGTCAGTGTTTTATGGAAACTTGCACAGGAGACCTAGCTAAAGCATTCACAAAAAAAAAATTGTTAAGAAAAGGAAGAGAGATACGATATGAAGAATGAGAATCAATGTATATTATGATCTAATCAATGAGTGAGTGATATTCACTCATATAGGCAATGACATCCTATAATTAAGAAAAGTGAATAAGCAGTGAGCTACAATGAGCTTTTATTAGGAATGCATGCATAATAGTGATGGTCTAAAATTATAAATTCTAAAATAGAACTAGTTAGTTAACTCCCACTAAACTAGTGTGCCGAAAATAGAAAATTCTCCAACAAATTTATGTTTGTCTATTCTATTTTACTTAATTATTTGTTTGTATTTGGTGATTAGGTACAACACTAGCATGTTGATTATAGAAAGGAAGAAATCGCATATTCATTGAAAATGATACACTATAATGCAATTTTATTCAACAAAAAATTAATGCTATTAAAGATCTTCCAAATGAAAATAAAGAAGTTGATTTAGGAGATTTTAGTGAACCACGTGTGTCAGAAATGTCGAAGTTGCCTTGACCACCATTGAAAGGGTTGTTTGGAAAGGATCACTTTGGACAACTTGCAGGCATACAAGACCAAATGGAAGAGCATAATGACATCTGGCAAGAAATTCAAGCTCTTAATGATGTACTTATTGAAAATGATGAATTGGCCATATTGATATTATTGATTAATTTTAAGTTGTCCTTGAAAAACAGGCTCAAATTGACAAATTATTAATAAATTGTATTTGTAATGTTTTAACTTTGAGATTTTACATTAGAATAAATATTTATCTATTTTTGTATTATGATTAATATTTATAACATTTTCTTTACCATATTATATGTTTTACCTTTTGCCTTTCATTTTATGTGAATCAATACTTTAGGGAAAATAACATTAAATATTATCATTTTTTATATATGAAATCTATAAAATATATAAAAAATGGTTCGTTTTTTTCCCCTTTTCCCTTCAATTGTGACCATAAAAATGTTTTGTTTGACATGGAATTTTAGACAAAAATTATAAAATGTATATGTTTTTCGTTATAACTCCCTTTTGATTGTAAGTTTTTTTTGTAAATCATCTTGAATCCTTATATTGTCGTAAAATAGTTATACGAAAAACTTCTTGTTGGCTTGCCACTTGGGAAACCAGACCAACCACAGTGCATCAAATTGTATAAGAGTTTATAAAATAATTTCCTTTTAAAACTGAAAGTCTGAATATGTATGCATCTAAATCTATCTTCATTACAAAAAGTTAACCTCTGGTATTTCCTAGCTTGACATCTATGAGGTGGGGTTGGAAAACCCAGACCTTCTATGTGAAACAGTGAGCTAAGAAAATTGATAATCATGAAAAAAACTAAGTAGATGGGTGGCCCTCACCCTCAAGCACATGGGGTTGAGGCGTATCCATTGTTGAAAGGCCCATTCCAACCAAGTTGTGTGATAGAAGGTTCATTTTATGGTCGAGCAATCGGAGCTACCTCGATATCTTGTCAATTTGAAGCATGATCTCTTGTTTATCCTCATTTCGAGAGCAAATGACACAACAAAGAAATAGTTTTAAGTGTCATTACATCTCTAAAGTCTTCAAATACTAGGAAATTCGGGAGCGAGTGTTACCAATATTCAGGATCCATGAACTAACATTGTTAAGAACCTCCTCGTCTGCTACAAAATGTCTAAGAACTCAGATGTCGACCTCTGCTAATTCAACCTCAACACGTATATTTGGAGGGGTGTGAGCCTGGTAGGACTCAACATAGTCTTCTACAGCAGAGTAAAGTTGAGATCTAGGTCTTCCACTACTTTTGTGTGAATATCCTTCTCTGGCTCGATGAGAACAACCACCTCGCACCATGGGAATAGAGGGGTGGAACTAGGGTGACAGAAAGATAGAGGATAGGAGGGGGAGTTCCAAGGAAGGAAGATGGAAGAGAGGGTGAACATGTGTGGGTAGTGGATAGGGAAGATGTTGAGACCATATCCAAAGGAGAGAAGGGATGAAATAATCTTCCATGGATCCAAGATTTCGGCAAGGGGAAATTCATAATGGTCGAAGTGAAGGCCAATAAGTGGTGTAATAGCAGTAGCCATGATGAGAGCGAAGTGTAGTATACAAAAAACATAATAGACTGGAGCACAATGCGTATTAATATTCAATCATTGGGAATGATTTGGGCAACCATTAAATAATTGGAGGTTGGAAAGTACCCAGAGGGAGAGCATTAATAAGTTTCATGGGTGGATGGAATAGAAGTGGGTGAGGGGTGGTAGGTGCCAACAACATGAGGAGACATGTGGTGAATTGTCTTGGATGGGAGACCCGTGGCTTGTCTCTTCCCTGCCACCCTATACGGGGAAGATTGATCTACATGGGCTAGGGTAGAATAGTTAGTGTGCAAGGGGGAAGAGAGGACAATATCCTAGGAAAGATCCAGGGCGTTGTCCCCTCTATCAGTTCCCCCGTTGGCTAGGAGGTCAACAAGTTTGATGGTTGAATGTTTCACATGACAAGTAATGATGGAATTGATCTTAGATATGAGGAAAATAATGCATTCCATAGTATTTATTAGTCTCCATCTGGCAGTTATTTTTCTTATAGAAGTTCCACACTGAATCTTGTGAAGCATATGCATGATAAGCTAAGAGTTTCCCTCTATGACAAGCATGCAGTAGTGTTCTCGTATTTCTATATTTATTCCAACTTTTGGTACATGAAGCTCGACTGATTTGTTGCTCTCTGTGCCCATGGAACTTCTATGGACTCAAATAACTTGTCCCAAGCTGTTGCGGAAGACTCATCCATAACTGGCAGGTCTAGGATTTCCTTTGTAGACACCACTAAGGTTTAGTTTTAGGAATCCATTCGGAGGGGGATCCCATTTTAAAGGGGGGGAGATGAAGGTGGAGGGGAGTTTCTCTGATGTGTTGTTTAATATTAGGCTAGATCGAGTCTTCTGAGGAGTAGTTGTTTTTTAATATACAACGGTTATGTTCTTTCCAAATATCCCATAGAAGAAATACGAGGAGTAGTTTTCAAGCTTGATTGACAATAGGATTGGAGAAGGACACCAGTCACCATTGGGATATCGTTTCATATAGATTGTTCATGTTCTGATCAATTTTTCTAAATAGGAGAGATCCTTAATCTTAGATCGAGGAAGAGAAAGGACATGAGTTAATCAAGTGCTCAATCATTTCTCCATTTTGGTTGCAGAGATAGCATATAGCAGGCCCTTGTATACTTGTCCAGAAATGAGCTCCTTTGTAAACTGAGGATTCTAGTGATATGAATCTATATTGTAGGGATAGTATGAAAGAAACAAATTTGGGATTTGGCGAGATTTATATCAGTACCTGAAGCCTCCCAAAAATCAAAGAGTATTTGTTGGATTGATTTAGCTTCATGAATTGTAGGTTGGGTCATTAGCATGATGTCATCCACAAATTGTTGATGGGAGATCGATTGATCATCATTGTGGAGGAGAATTCCTTTCATCTTGTATTCTTCTATAGTCACCTTGATTTCTCTGCCGAGACCTTTTTCCATTAGAATGAAAAGAAAAGGAGAGAGGGAATCACCTTGAAGGATTCCACGTGAGGTCGAGAAGATTTGAGAGGGAGAGTCATTAATCATAATAGAAAAAAAAATAGAGGAGGTGAGAGAAAGGACCCATTTTATCCATGGTTGGGAGAAACCAAAGGCGCGAAGGGTATGACGAATGTATTTCCAATTGCGTTTATCAAAGGCCTTAGACATATCAAGTTTAAGAAGCATTCCATGGGTGTTAGTGATTTTGAGAGAATGGATAAATTTGTGGGCTAGAATGATCCCTTCAAGGATTTTCCTTCCCTTCACATAGCTAGTTTGCTCAGGGGAAATTAAATATGGGAGCAAGGGTTTGAGGTGATTGGCAATGAATTTGGTGATGATTTTGAAGATGACGTTACATAAGGCTATGGGATGAAATTTATTGGGGCCTTCCACTTTTTATTCCTTCGATATGAATGCTAGGAAGGTGGCATTGAAAGTTGGTAGAACATTAGAATGGAGTCTAGAGTCTTCAACCACGGCCCAAAAATCCCATTTTATGACAAGCCAAAATGCTTGATAGAATTCAGTTGTAAATCTGTCTAGACTGGGAGATTTGTTTTTAGGCATATCTAAAACAACTTGCTCAACTTCCTCAAGGGTGATGGGTCTTGTTAGCACTCTGCAAATTTGTTTGGCTGAGAAAACAAATGACAGAGGTAACCTACATACCAACTTTAAGACTGGAAACTATCCTTTCCAACCTAGAGAGGGCTCTCTCTTTGAGACCTAGTCTCTAATAGATAATGACTTTGAATTGTCGGCTAGATTTAGGTGTTTGGGAATTGTTTCCCATTCTGTTGTAAAGGAGATACAAAAATGTGCGCTATGGAGTCAACCTCCTGAAAGCGAGAGAAATTAATGACTTGGTAAGTGAAACTTTGAGAGGATAAAGGCTAAGCATGCAATGGTCTTTCAGTTCAAATGTCGATGTGTGTGTGGCTAAAGAAAGAGTACATAAAGCAACTCAGAGCAACATTAAATATGAATTCTAAATTTCTTAGAAGAACAAACTGAGTTTAAATGGAAAATTCTAAAGCCCCGTGCGATGAAGTTTAGACTTATTAAATGTTCCAATTTAAACAAAAAGAAAGGCATGAATATATAAGGAAGTACATACATAGATAGGATCACAATACATCATACCACCACTGTTAGAATCTTTTCATCAAATCCTCAGTACTTCTTCATTATATTTCAATCGGGTTCAAATATTACATTCAAGAGTCCCTTCTCTGCACTACTTTTCCAACCCGGCTTACATCGAAAAGATAGAATATATAGAAAAAACTATGCCCCTTGGGCTGCTATGTCTCAAATTACTTCTCCTAGAATTTCGGTTTCGGTTACTCCCTGCCAAATGCCCTTTCGAATAGAGTTTTCTAAAATTGGGAATCCAACTACCCCTACTCATAACATAATTGGTGCCTTCATAATCATCATTCAGTTATGAGTATGATTCAATTTTTAGGTTGTGATGCATTGTTGTTTCTTTTGCGGGGTGACTGAGTGATCGAGTGCACTGTCAGCAACTCTACCACCTTGTGAAACAGACTCTGGTTGCAGTTGTGTGATCATTGGATGTAGTATGCACGTGGTGAGTTGGTGTGGCGGATGTTTGTTGGTTGTCTCTCATGCGCTCCAGGTGGAAACGATGACCGTCGAGGAACCACGCGTCTCCTCCAAAAATGTCATGTGTTTCACTTACACTTTTCCTCCTCAATAGGTGGATTTACAGCATCTGGGCAACGAATATTCACCGCGCGGATGCCCCGTCAGACTTCTTTGTTTATCGATAGGAAACAGGACATGCGGGGAAAAATATTTTGTGCCACGTTCAAAAATAAAAAATGGGGTCATGTCAATCATGCCTCTGGCCTCACCTGCAACCTTAATAATTTGATTGTTTTCCTCAGAGACCAGTTTTGTTTGTTCATATTCTTCACTTGTCTCCATGAGACCGCATTCCCTTTCATCTTTGCTTGAGTGTTGGCAAGAGTCGCATGGACGTTATCCATGGTTGGTCCACATTCCTTGAAGTGTTCTACGATTCTTTCCTCTAACATCCTTTGTTCCTCATGTGGTTGAATGATTTCGTCTTGTGCCTACTTGAGATGTATTTTGAGAAAATCTACATTCCCTACTCGGCTCTGCGATGTTGTCACTTCAACAGTATTTTCTGCCAACTGTTTTCTCAAGTCTCTATTCTCCTGATATAATTCGGCAATAGCGATATGCACTTGCTTCAGGTGTTGTGATGCCCCCTGAACCTCCATGTTTTCAGTGCCCGACCTTCTCCATCTTTCACTAATTCCCCTTCTTGAACCTGCAAAAGGTTCTAGCCAAAAAACCCGCATGAGTAACTTCTTAGCAACAGACTGGGTGCACGGTTTGTTGGGAGCTTGGGTTTCCTCGGGATTCTTGATCAACCTCGGCATGCCTCTTTTCCTGGGTGATAGTTGTTGATATCATGAGTCTTATATTTCCTTTCCTTTTTCTATGGCCTCTTCAATTCTTTCTCATGTGTTGTGAAGTGTTGTTTTCCCGTGGATAGAGGGAAGTCTCCTTTGGGGTCCCTGGGGATGTCAACTGAAATCAGAAATGAATCTCAGTCTTTGTCCAACCATCTCAATTCCTCGACTACCAACATCCTAATCAATGACAGATGGAATATGTTAACACATGAATTTGCCACCTGCTTCATAGGAATCGAGCAGTGATTGAGATTTAACCTCAGGGGCATTATGGTGTAAATCATGTGGCATTCTACCCATGATTTCCATAGGAATAATGAAAGCGTTGAGGTCTGAACAACTCAATCACCCTCAAAATCCAGTCAAAGGGTGTGTTTTCAACCCCTTGGTGAAAAAATGAAAGATGAAGGGTTAAAAACCCACTTTGTTGGTTTTATCCTAAGTTGGGGGGTAAATTTCATGCTTTGGCGTGTTGTGACTAAAGCGTGCATTTATCTGAGTGGCTGAGCATAGCACACTTATATCTACAGTCGTCGGCCCATATCGGACCCCCCCCCCTCTGACCTTA
>ML777312.1:249201-263106 GCA_009831015.1 Picea engelmannii | reverse complement strand
CCACAAAAAACCACTAACCGCCTACCCCCCCTCTGAGCTATACCTCTTACCACTCGCCCATACCGCTCTCGCCTCCCACCGACACCTATATTCCACTCAAAATTTCCCTGCCTGTCACATCTCCCTTTTCACTTCCGCCTCTCGCCCCCTCACACCTATCCTCCACTCATCGTTCTCTCTTCCTACCACCGCTTATCTTTCCCCACTCCCTCTGACACCTCTGCCTCTCCTTCTTCCACTGCAGCCTCGTCCCAGCCTCCACTCCCCCCAATCGCTTCCTTCCACATGGTGGTCGCTCACTCATTGTGCCATGCAATTTTGCGCCAAGCACTTCCCTCCACATCACCTTTGCGCATATGCTAGCAGCTTGCCACCTGCAACACCCATATTGGTCACAGAAGAAGATCTGCATGGCCTCAGGACGTCGAGGTTGAATCTCAAAAGTCATGGGCGCCATCTGAAACTTTCATGGGTGTCAGGCCTTGTCCTAATCCCGATGAAGGTAGTTATTGAAGATGGAGGTGGAAATTGAGACCTCGTCTCACCCCATAAATGGAAAACATGCAGAGAGTGGATGTGTAGGAAGACTATCAATCTGAAGCTTCCTTATGGACAGATTTTTCTGTAAAGCACATAATTGTGCCTGGATCGCATCTGACATGAGGAGGCCTGCACAATATAACAGAGTAGGTGCCGACTAGAAACTTTGAATGTAGGGGTCCGATCACATTCCTGGTGGTTGCAACGTTTTTAGTATATATCGATAGTTTTGATATTTTGTTAAGGTCGAATGGTTGAGCTAGGCTCCCTGCTATTGTAATCTTTTGATGAAGAACACTGGTTCTTTGGTTATGTACTTGATTTGAGATTTCTTGATTAATCTAAGTCAGCTTTCTTACTCCATCTTATTTGCCTCTGATATTGAGAGAGTTCATGAATGACTTATTCACATGGATTGTTGTAACTGTATTATGATGAATGTTTGATTATAGTGTTGTTATGATTTCTTTCATTTTCCTTGAAATTTGAATCCAAGAGGATCTTGTGTTTGATTTTTTCCTCCTTAGGTTGTTGGAAGACCTGATGTCCATAACATACCTCTACACCTTTCTCACCAAATTATTCCTTCTACTCACCTTTACTCCAACTTACTGATTGAAGTTAATCCAAGACCTCAAATGCTTGTGCATGCTAGTCTAGATTTCTGAGTTAGAACGTTATTATCATTGAGTCTTCTCCATTTGACCTCTTAAAACTCAATTACACTCACATAAATTGATGGGTATTGGGCTTACCTTCTATGCAATCTGAAGGTGACTTCTAGTGCTAACATTTCTAGCATCGTTGTCAGGGAACCAATTGAAGACTTTTCCCTGGGATAGAATGACAAAGAAACTTTGATTCTGAAGGTGCATCAAATATCAGTACCATTGAAGATTGTAACTTGCACCTGGTGACTTCACTGTTTCATTTTTGGCTCCTAAAGTTAGACACACGAGGTCAAATACACTGTTGCCTCTAGGAACACCTGAAACTGACCCAGAGGAAATTATCAGAAAGGGAAAGACCGCTCAAAAAGGTACCTCCACTGTTGTACCAAGTTTTTCTGATAATTTGCATAGTCCCTTTTTACAAACTCCAGTAACTATTTATGATTCTCCTATTATACAAACTATTGGAGTTTCAAAAAATTTAAATTTTGGGAGTTTTCCTACCGATTTCTCCCCTCCTATTCTTGGTTTGGAAGGAGAGAGCTTTGACACCCCTTTCTCCCCCAAAGTTGTGAACTATTTTAGACCAAAGACCTTAGAATATTTTCTGACTCCAGACTTTACTACTCCTCCTCCTGTTAGAGTTGTTGCATCTATAGAAGGAGAAACCTTTGTTCCCTCAAGCCCCTTATCTTTATCTCCCAGAATCATGGTCCTGGTTTCACCTGTCCGAAGTCCACCCCCTCCGGGTTCTCCTCCAGTTCACATCCCAATGGCAGGTGCTAATCCCCCTAGAAATAGAATGAAAGCTATAGTAGATGTGAGGTTCGCACCTCTCGTTCTTCCTCAATCTCTGAATACCCTCCTGGCTAATGGCTACCTTAAGTAGTTTCCCAAGTTCACAGGTGGAGACATAACTACAGAGGGACACCTTGAATCCTTTTTATAGTTTTACATATAATCATGCAATTGAGAACAAATATGTATGGATGAGGATTTTTGTTCATAGCCTTGATGGTGAGGCTAGGAAGTGGTTTAGGGCCTTGCCTCCTGGATCTATTGATGGGATTGAAGCCCTAGATGAAGCCTTCTTAAAAAATTGGGGGGATAAAAAATATTTCTTGTACTATATTACAAAGTTTGGATCACTAAATAAAGGGGAAGGGGAATATGTTTCTGACTTCTCAAAGAGGTTTAATATAATGTGTCATAAAATTCCCACTGATATTAAGCCTACATAGAACTATGCAAAGATTACTTATTCTAGTGCTTTAGACCTTGATTTTTTCTTCATGTTAAGAGAAAGAAGATCTACCTCCTTGGCTCATATGCAAGATACAGCCATTGAAGAAGAATCTAATATATTGGTAGTTGATAAGATCAGGAGTAAGGATGATAGAGATAGAATAAAAGGTAGTTCTGAAGGTTCAACTTCTGGTTCCTTTGCTGCCCCCCCTCAAATGGATGAAGTAACAAAACTACTAAAGTCACTTTCTGCTAGGATGGAAAGATTCGAATTGGAAGGAAAGAAGAGCTATAGAAATCCCCAAATGGCTTATAATAGGGGTAATTTCAAAAGACCAATTAATGCCCCTTGGACCATCCAAAGAGCTCAGATAAACAGGGATTGAGATGATTAGAAAATCCAAACCCCTATCCAAAATAACCTGGTTACCAATGAAGATGGAGAGAAAGAATATTTTGATCCTGAGGTCCATTGCCTTGGAGATACCTCTTCATCCCCTCATTTAAATTAGTCTGCATACAAAGAATCCCTCATGAGTAATCAGCTGAATGAGATGAGAAAAGGAGAAAAGACCAGCAACGATCTGGATAGATATAACCTTCGATCCAAGAAGAAGGAAGGAAATCTAAACACTCTTGAACGACCTGCTAGAGCCAAGAAGCCTGGTAGAGATATAGCAGACAACAACAAAGAAAGGAAGGCAGAGAGCCCCCCGCCAGTGGTCAAAGGTCTTGTCCTAGAGGTGACGGAGATTTTGAAGCCTCCCTCCCCCTATAGCTTTGAGAATGAGATTCAAAATATTAGAATCCTTGTACCTCTCTCAGAGTTAGTCAAGCATGAGGATTTCAAAAGGTGCCTATCAAAAAAAATTTAGCCTGAACCTGCATCTCACTCCATAGACTCCATTAACCTCCAAGATAAAAGGCCAGTTATCATATTAGGGCCTTTTATAGAAGATAGAGGTGACTCTTCCCCTCCCTTCTACAACTCATTGAACATCCATGATAAGGTGTTGCATAACTTCTTGATGGATTCAGGGGCATCTCGTAATCTTATGCCTAAGATTGTCATGGAAGAGCTCGGGTTGGAGGTTACAAAATCCTACCACGACCTATATTCTTTCAACTCTGGGAAGGTAAAGTGCCTTGTTTTTATCAAAGACCTGGCCATTTCTCTGTTCCAGCTGCCAATGAAGAGCATGGTCATGGATATCATAGCGGTTGATGTTCCCCCTAAGTTTGGGATGCTCCTATCTAGATCTTGGATAAAGAGACTGGGGGGAACCTTTCATATGGACCTTTCATACACCACCATTCCTGTGTTCAGGGGTGAACAAAGGAGACTTTACAGGGAATCTCAGTTGGCCTACATCATTAGTTATGAAAAAAAACCCACCAACCATCCTATTGTTTCTCTTGACACTGATTTGGGATCCAGCATATTCTAGCTCACTAATGCTCCTGAACCCCCTCTTGAAATTAGAAAGCAACCCATCACTTTTTGTGAAACCCCTCCTCCAACTACCTTTGTTTGGAAGATGTTCTTTGATGGAGCCTTTTCTAAGGAAGGCGTTGGTGTTGGAGTGGTCTTTGTTTCACCTTATCAAGAGACTATAGCTTTGTCCTACAAGCTAGAATTTGAGGCTACCAACAACATGGCAAAGTATGAAGCTCTTGTTTTGGGATTAAGGGTTGCAAAGGACATGGGTGTTGAGGAGATATCAGTATTTGGTGATGCAGAACTAATTTTTCATCATATTAAAAGTATTTACCAAGCTAAGCATCTTAGGCTTAGAGCTTACAGAAATGAAGTGTGGGACCTAGTTGACAATTTCTTCTTGGCTTTAAACACTTCATTTATTCCAAGAGAGGAGAATACCATGGCTTATTCTTTGGTTGTTTTAACAAGCCATTTCAGAGTCCCACTGCCACCTAAACTCAAGTATGATGTAGAGGTGAAATATAGACCCTCTATACTTGACAATGTCAAGCATTGGCAGGTGTTTGAGGATGATCTTGAGATCAAAATATTTCTTGATTCTGTTGATGAGTTATCTGCATTACATATTGATCAGGATCATGATTCTAAAAGTGACCCTCATGCTGATGTATTTTTAAATAAAATTGTTGATCACCATATTGTTCATTTGCCTACCAACCACATTCCAAAGGGACTAGTTCCTTTGGAAAGATTGTTTGATGGGAATGATGTGGCAATAAAATTTAAAGGCTCAACTGATGATGCTGATATAACTAAGTGCAATATTGGCACAGAGAAGGACCCAAAATTTCTCAAGTTCTCAAGCAGCTTGTCAAGGGAACAAAGGGATGAATATGCAGAGTTCTTAAAAGAATTTGTTGATGTTCTTTTCTAGACATATGAATATCTCAGAACATATGACACAAGTTTCATTGAGCATAAGATACCATTGAAGGAAGGGGGGAAACCATTTAGGAAGAAGTTGAGACAAATAAATCCTATGTTGATGCCTATTATGGAGAAAGAGGTGAAAAATATTTTAGATGCCTAGATTATCATCCCTCTGAGGTATTCCGAATGGGTGGCCAACTTTGTCCCAGTGAGAAATAAGAATGGAGAAACCAGACTTTGTGTCGATTTCAGGAACCTGAACAGAAGTTCTAAGAAGGAAAATTACCCCTTGCCAAAGATGGAGCACATATTACAGAGGGTGACAGGTGCATCTAGGATGTCCATGATTGATGGATTTTTTGGATACAATCAAATCTCTGTCTTTCCTAAAGACAGAGAGAAGACAACCTTCACTACCCCTTGGGGAACATTCATGTACGCTAAGATGCCCTTTGGTTTGATGAACGCAAGGGCAACCTTTGAGCAAGCCATGGACATAGAATTTATTGGGGAATAGGACAAGTTTGTGGTCATCTATTTGGATGACATAGCAGTGTTCTCACAATCGGATGAAGAACATCATGACCATTTGAAAAGTGTCTTTTTGAAATGCAGAAAGTTTGGTCTCTCTTTAAATCCAAAAAAATCATGATTTTCCATGAAAGAGGGGAAACTGTTGGGGAACATTGTGTTAGCTAAGGGGGTAAGGATTGATCCAAGTAGGGTAGAATCTATCCAAACTTTGTCACTCCCTAGATCCAAGAAAGAAGTTCAATATTTCTTGGGGAAAATTAATTTTCTGAGAAGGTTTGTTTCAAATTTTGATGAGTTGGTAAAGTTTATCACAACCATGTTGAGGAAAGGAAATGAAATCAAATGAAATTCTAAATATCATAACTCTTTTGACTAAATAAAGAAGGCCTTGACTAAAGCACCCATAATCATTAGTCTTGACTACTCCAAGGAGTTTCTGATTTTCTCTTTTGCTTCATTTGACACAGTAGCATTTTTTTTGTTGCGGAAAAATGTCGAACGGGTAGAGCAGCCCATTTCCTTTTTGAGTAGGTCACTAAGAGATGTTGAAATAAAGTATGACATCATGGAAAAGCAGGCCTATTCTTTGGTTAAATATCTCGAAGCTTTCAGATTTTATGTGCTACATTCAAAATTCATTTCATTTGTCCCTTCAGCCTTTGTGAAGGAGATCCTCATTCATCTTGACATAGATGGAAGAAGGAGCAAGTGGATTCCCAAAATACTTGAATTTGATCTTGAAGTAAAGCCTACCAAATTGGTCAATGGTCAAGGTTTAGCTAGGTTGTTGGATGAATCTAATTATAAAGCCTTGGGGGTAAATTTCATCAACAGTTGTTCATAGAATCAGCAAGTCGAGTTGTCTGATGAAGATCCTAAAGTCACACCCCCATTGGAAGGATGCGCTTGGTACAAAGACATTATATTTTTCCTACAGAAGTTACAACCTCTTGATAGCATGGAAAAGAGCAAGGTAAGATATTTGAATCTCAAATCAATTAGATATTGTCGGATTGATTAGGTCTTATATTGGAAAGACCCTTTAGGAGTGTTGTTGAGATGCCTAGACCCACAAAAAGCCCAAAATATTATATATGATTTTCATGATAGTTTATGTGGGGGGCATCACTTATGGAGAAACACAGCCTATAAAATTCTCAGGGATGGGTATTTTTGGCCTAGCCTCTTTAATGATGTCTGTGCAAAGATCAAGGCTTATACTAAGTGTCAGAAATTATCTAGAAAGCAACAACTCACATGTTTTCCACTAAAACCTATGGTAGCTTCAGGGCCTTTTTAGTAGTGGGGCCTACATTTTATTAAGGAAATTCATCCTTCTTCAAGTGGTCATCATAGGTGGATATTGACTGCCACAGACTACTTTACTAAGTGGATAGAGGCCATCCCCACAAGAAATTATTACCACAAAGTAATTATTATTTTTCTCGAGATATTATGGCAAGATTTGGTTGTCCAAACATAATTGTCACTGATAATGCTACAACTTTCCAGGATGAACCATTGATTAAGTTTTCTGAACAGTTTGGAATCACATTGATTCACTCTACTCCTTACTATCCCCAAGGAAATGGACTGGAAGAGTCCTCTAACAAGAGCCTTATTAATATCATCAAAAGAATGTTAGAGGACAACAATAAGGCATGGGACTCAAAGATTAAATTTTCTTTATGGGATGACAAAGTGACAACAAAGAGAGCCCTTGGTGTCTCTCCTTCCCAGCTTGTCTATGGAGTTGAGGCCATTTTTCCCTCTCAGCTTGCCTTGCCTGTGGAAAAATTCTTCCAAGACTAACAAGGGGAACCTGATGATATGATCAGAAGAATACAACAATTGACAGAAGTGTAGCAGACTAGGGAGAAACTACTAGACAAAGCACATGACCATCAATAGAAGATCAAGTGGAATTTTGATAGAAAAGTAAGGAAAGAGGATTTCCAGCTGGAAGATCTAGTACTCAAGTGGGATGCACCTAAACAAGATAAATGAAAGCATGGTAAATTTGAGGCCTTATGGATTGGCCCCTTCAAAGTTTCTGAGGTTTTTTCAAATAGCACTTACAAGTTGCAGGATTTGGAGGATCCTGGAGTTTTTGGTATCCCTGTAAATGGGCATTTTTTGAAGAAGTTTTTTACTTAAGACATGAGTGGCTTCCCATGTCATTGTAAATATCATTTTTCTTTCATTTTTGGTTTTTATAAGTGACTCCACAACCCAACACTAAGGCACTGAAACTACAAAAGGAGTTCTTAGAGCCTCACATGGAGGTCTCTATCCCCCATGGAGCCTATATGTTAACACATGAATTTTCCACATGCTTCATAGGAATCGAGCAGTGATTGAGATTTACCCTCAGGAGCATTATGGTGTGAATCATGTGGCATTATTCCCATGATTTCCATAGGAAGAATGAAATCATTGAGGTCTGAATAGCTCAAGCACCCTCAAAATCCAGTCAAAGGGTGTGTTTTCGACCCCTTGGTGAAAAAATGAAAGATGAAGGGTTAAAAACCCACTTTGTTGGCTTTATCCTAAGTCAGAGGGTAAATTTTATGTTTTGGCGTGTTGTGACTAAAGAGCGCACAGATCTGAGTGGCTGCGCATAGCATGCTTAGATCTATGGTCATCGACCCATATCAGACCCCCCCCGAACCTTCTACCTTTAACGAGGGGGGGGTCTGAGTTAGTGGTTTTCGGGTGCCTCCTTGTCAACTCAGAGCACCCCCTCCCACACCAAACCACTAACCGCCTAACCCCCCCTCTGAGATATCCCTCTTACCACTTCCGCCTCTCGCCCCCTCACACTTGTCCTCCACTCATCGTTCTCTCTACCTACCACCTCTTCCCTTTCCCCACTCCCTTTGTCACCTCTGCCTCTCCTTCTACCACCACAGCCTCATCCCAGCCTTCGCTCGCCCCAACCAATTCCTTCCACATGGTCGTCACTCACTCATTGTGCCATGCAATTTTGCACCAAACACTTCGCTCCACATCACCCCTGCACATACTCTAGCAGCCCGCCACCTGCAACGTCCGTATTGTTCATAGAAGAAGACCTGCATGGCCTTGGGACGTTGAGGTTGACTCTCAGAAGTCATGGGCACTATATGAAACATTCATGGGTGTCAAGCCTCGTCCTGATCCTGATGAAGTTAGTTATTGAAGATGGAGGTGACATTTGAGACCTCGTCTCACCCCATAAATGGAAGACATCCAGAGAGCATTCGTGTAGGCAGACTATCAATCTGAAGCTTCCTTATGGACAGATTTTCATGTAAAGAAAATAACATCGCCTGGCTCGCATCTGACATGAGGAGGTCTGCACAATCTGACAGAGTAGGTGCCGACTAGAAATTTTGAATGCAAGGGTCCAATCACATTCCTAGTGGTTGCAATAGTTTTAGTATATATCAACAGTTTTGATATTTTGTTAAGGTTGAATGGTTGAGCTAGGCTCCCTGCTATTGTAATATTTTGATGAATAACATTGGTTCTCTTGTGATGTACTTGATTTGAGATTTTTTGATTAATCTAAGTCATCTTTCTTACTCCATCTTATTTGCCTCTGATATTGAGAGAGTTCATGAATGACTGATTCACATGGAATTTTGTAATTGTATTATAATGAATGTTTGATTATACTGTTGTTATGATTTCTTTCATTTTCCTTGAAATTTGAATCCAAGAGGATCTTGTGTTTGATATTTTCCTCCTCAGGCTATTGGAAGACCTGATGTCCATAGAAGACCTCTACACCTTTCTCACCAAAGTCTTCTTTCTACTCACCTTTACTCCAACTTACTGATTGAAGTTAATCCAAGACCTCAATTGCTTGTGCATGCTAGTCCAGATTTCTGAGTTATAACGTTATTATCATTGAGTCTTCTCCATTTGGCCTATTAAAACTCAATTACACTCACATAAACTGATGGGTACTGGGCTTACCTTCTATCCAATCTGAAGGTGACTTTTAGTGCTAACAGATTAAATTATTCTTTGGTTGGTCAGCTTCGGCCTGGAGGTTGTCCACCATCATTTACAGGATTCGATGTAAGAAGAAAGGTAAGTTCAAAGGCCTTTTCCCTATGAAGTGCATCAGTGGCCTGATGTGATATGGGTATACTCTGTCAAACCTTCCTTCACATGTGACATACCTTCTAATCACCTTTAGGAGCTTTTGGAACGGTTCCTAGAGATATTGACTCAAAACGCCCGCTCTGATTTTCCCATTCAGGCAGTTTGGCTTGATAAAGTCTTCATATCATAATATGTCTAGAGTCATGCCTTTAGACCACTTTTCACCATGTGGAGGGATATCTTTCATAGCTGACAGAGTTTCCTCCATCACCCACAATGTGATTCTCACAATGGTCGCACAGAACCCATCAAACCTGAGAGTGAATTGTTCAGCCAGCTTCGCAATGTATCTTTTGATCTTCTCACAATAGCGCATACATCCGACTTGTTCAAAAGATGCCCTGATATTCATATCTTTGTTGATTAATGTCAGGTCCTAAGGCTTGGACCTCATGTCCATACCACTTCACACCTTCTTTTTTATGCCTTGGGATGTTGGCATGATGCAGATGTGTATTTGTTTCGCATGCGCAGTAATGAACAGTAACACCCTCTCTGTGCAGTAGATGAGAGTGATATGCTTCGCAGAGATATGTTAGAACAACGATGAAAAAAAGTTTGCGCCACAAGTGAAATCAACCACAGGAGTCCACTACGTGGCCACAAGATGATATGGAAAACTTAGAGGTAGAAGGAGATCTACACGGTGATAAACAACAATGGTAGGCTCATCGTAGTAGGGAAGTGCAACAAAAAATTTTGGAGTGGTGGCAAGGCGCTGAGAGACTTGTCGCAAGTCAGAGAATCTATATGTGGAAGTAAATTCATCACGATAGGAAGAAACTCCAAATAAGAGAGGTTGACCGTAAGAAGAACTATCATCTCGTGCACTAGCTCGCAGCGAACTCCAACAAGCTCCAAACAATCATTGAAAATGAAGGAGACGCGGCAACTTGAATGAACAAACTCATAATACAAACGATGGAAATCATCCTTCCCACAGCAAAAGGACCCAGGACTTGCAGAAAAGACCACAGAGAATGCACAAATTCATAAGGTAAAGGAGAAGCATGCAGGGTGATGAGTATTTATACTTGAATGGGCAAGGGATGGAATCATGGCAGAGGACAATAAATCCATGGTGACGAGAAGTTTGGAAGCAGGCTGAAGATTTGTGCAGCAAAATTGCATGATGGGTACACCCTGAAGTGTGCAAAGTACATATGATAAGAGTTGTAGAGTATACGTGATATGAGCGTCGTGATTTCTTGACCTTTCTGACTTCATAATTAGGTGATGATGGTTGTTATATCTATCAATGTGACCTTTATTCCAACAACTTACCTCGACCTCTGGCACGTAAATTCCCTCTTTCTCACAGAACGCGACCTTTTGGGAAAGGGACCTTTACAAGTCACACATGACTAAATATAACCCCCTTTCCTGACTTCAAAGGTCAGATCCGCCACTTGTTGATTTCAACATGTTCGTTACTCAACACCTGACTTCACATGATTCGACACATGAACTATGAATCATCTAGGACTAACTCTAAGTGTAAAACTTACGATGCTAATAGCTGGCTCCAATGGGGATGCTATCCTCCAGGTGAGGTGGAAAATAATAGTAGACCAGGTGCCTAACCATTGGGATTTATTTGATTTACAGACTCTAAAAGAAAAACAATGAAAAAGACTCAACCCAGACCCTCTTGACACAGTTATGACCAAACTCAGCATAAACTTAGGGACTTCCTTCACTTCGGGCTTCAATTTTCTATTGACTACTGACTCAAAACGCCTTCTTTGAAAAGAAAATAAAAATGGTTATTTACAATGACATGATAGATTGAAAGACTTACTAAACCAGATAATGTTTGAGGAACCTTCCATTCACAGGTCCTCCACCAGTGAGCTCTCCATTAAGATTTTTTAGAAAATATGCATTGTTCCCGTGATACGTGACAATCCTGAATGGCCCCATCCAAAGATGATCAAAATTTCCATGCTTACCTTTGCCTTCATTCCTCACGTCCCACTTTAGTACTAGATCATTTACTTTGAAATCCTCCTACTTAGTGTGTTTATCGAAAATCCTCTTCATTCTGTCTTAGTGAAGCTATGATTTGTTGAAGACTTTTTCCCTTAATTGTTTTTCATGGACCAATTGGTTTATCCTCCTTTGAGCATTGTTTGGTTCAACTTCATGCTCTTGCATCAATCTCCTGACAGGAAATCCCAATGAGGTGGGGAAAACTACCTCCACGCCATATACAATTTGCAAAGGTGATGTGGAGATGGAATTTTTTGTAGTAATTATGTCATCCCATAGAGCGTAGATAAGCTTCTTGTGCCAAGCCTTCTTGTTGTCCTGCATCTTGTTGTCCTGCAGAAGTTTCTTAATAATCTTGGTTAAAATTTTGTTAGATGACTCCGCCAATCCATTACCCTGTGGGTAATAAGTTGCAAAATGTTCCAGAGTTATGTTGTAATTGCTGCAGAACTTCTCCATCTTCTTAGACTTGAACGTCGCCACATTTTCGGTGATAATCTTGACCAGGAAACCAAATCTAGATAATATATTAGTCTCTGAAAACTGAATAATAACTGTGTCGGTAGATTTCCTTGTTGGGACCTCTTCGATCCATTTGGTGAAGTAGTCTGTGGCCGTTAGTATCCATTTGTGTTGAGATGAAGATGGCGGATGAATTTCTCCTATAAAATCCAAACCCCATTGCATAAATGGTGCTTCGACAGAGATAGGCTTTAAAGGCACGGGTTACAGTTTCCTTTTCCCATCGAATATCTGACATTCATGGCAACTGGAGACTTCCTTGTATACATCCAAAAAAATACTGGGCCAATAGAACCTCACCCTCAATATTTTGTACACGGTGATCTTCCACTAATGATGTCCCCTGCAGTATCCTTAGTGAAACTCCTTGATAGCACGTTCTGTATCTTCCTCCAATAAACATTTCAGCAGGATCCCTCCTAGATCCTTCCAATATAGAGAAACGTCCAAGATGCAAAACTTAGTTGCTTTCAACTTCAAAAACCTGGCTTTGGTTTTGCTTAACCCCAGAGGAGCTTGCAAATTCCTTAACACATTAATAATGTCAGCGTACCAAGGTGAATCGATGAATGTATGAGATACCTGTGGGACCGTTTGTTCTTGTGGATTCTCCGACAGATCAACAATGAAATTTATTCCCAAAACATCACAGTTTGACTATGCCATCAATTTTGTGAGCCCCTGACCCTTAATCATCTTTTTAGGATTTATTTTAAGGTTGTATTCCAACATGACTGTGATCCATTTACCCCTTCTCCCTTTAGGATCAGGCTGAGTTAATATATCCTTGATGAAATTGTTGGGCAGATAAGCGATGACGTGGGAATGCAATATATAAGTTTTGAATTCCTTGAGGGCCTTCACCAAGGCATACACTTGTTTTTCCATGATATCATACCTTAGTGGGGAATCTCTCAATGTATTGTTGAAATAAGCTATGGGCTTTTCGAAATTCTTCTCATCCTTTTGTAACAAGACGCTGACAATGGTGTGTTATGAGGCAAAGGAAAATAAGTTAAAATTATTTATGAAATTTGGGTTGGCTAACACTAAATATTTAGTCAACGCCACCTTAATATATTCTAACAACTTCCTGGATTCAGGATTCCATTTTATCTCATTTCCTTTCACAAGCATATTCGTGATGTGCTTTATAATCTCGGCCAAATTGGGAATGAACCTCCTTAGAAAATTTACCTTTCCTAGGAAAGATTGCACTTCTTTCTTGCTCTTGGGAGAGATGATATTCAGAATCCCTTCCACCCTACTAGAGTCTATCTTTATGCCTTCCTTTGAGATGATGTGTCCCAACAACTTTCCTTCTTGCATCGTAAAGTTTGATTTTTTCGGATTTAATGAGATGTCAAACTTTATGCATTTGTGGAAAACCTTCTTCAGATGTTCAAGATGTTGTTCATCGGAATCCAAAATCACTGTGATATCATCCAAGTAAATCATGATAAACTTGTCTTTCTCCTAATCAATTTCTATATCCATGGCCCTTTGTAAATTTTCTCCAGCGTTCATAAGCCCAAACGACATTTTTTCATACATGAACATACCCCAATGTGTTGTAAAGGTTGTCTTCTCTCGGTTGTTTGGGTGCACCATGATATGATTGTAACCAAAAAAACCATCCAACATCAACATTTTCTGGGACCCAACCACCTTATACAATATGTAATCCATCTTAGGAAGTGGATAGTTGTCTTTTAGAGACACCCTGTTTAGATTTCGAAAGTCCACACATAATCTTATATCACCGCTTTTCTTTCTTACAGGCACAAGGTTAGCCACCCACTTTGAAAATCTCAAGGACACAATAATTTTGGCATCGAATAGTTTCTTTACCTCCTTTTCAATTAGGGGAAGCAG
>ML777312.1:217897-236518 GCA_009831015.1 Picea engelmannii | reverse complement strand
ACAGACTAGTCTACATCGACAAGTGTACTAAGAACACCATCTATGAACATGAAGAAGTAGCCCTTAAATATCATTGCAAGGTTTTGCTTGGGAAAATAAAGTTTTCAACTTTTGTTAAGCATGTTATTAATACAAAGTATCATATATGCATAAAAAAATGTGATATCCATGTTAGAGAGTCACTACTCAAAGCAATGTAGGAGATACCATAAAAATCTAAAAGCATGGTATTTTCCCCAACATAGATAAATAATGGAGAGATGTAGTGATGATGATGTTTATTGTCCCCTAAGACCAATAAGGTATTGTTGTGCCCCCACAACATCCTCTCAATTTTCTTGTCTTAGCCACTATCCAGGACAAGAAATTGCCCCCCCTTTAATTCTTCCAATTGGAACCCTCTCACTCTCTCTCTCGTGCAAATAGATACACCCAAGTTCTCCTCACCCTACCTCGCTTTACCACTTTCGGTTACTCCATGAATCACTTATACCCAATGATCCATACTTCGGTGAGTCCCCTCTTCCTACACTGATACATAGTGTTTTGTCGCGCCTGACCTTCTTCCACCTTTGCATTGACACAACATTGGTTTATCATCATTTCATCGTCTACATCCCTTTGAACTTTGCTAATGCACTATCACGCTTCTACCAAACCTCACTGACTCACATCTTCATCGTCGATGCAATTTGCATGATCAATGTCGTCTCACCGATATTGGTCACATTATTATCGCACACACGCCTTTCACCAGATAACTAACTTATACTCATGTTGTTGCATCACATAATAGTGATTCTCTCTCCCTTTCGCTTCATTACATTGCTTATTGACGAGGTTCACCTCTTCTTCCCGACACGCTACCCGTTGACAAGTTTCCCTCTCCTATCATAAAAGAATCAAAAGAAGGATGTCAACCCCTCATCGTCGTCGAGCACATCATGGACAATCTTCTCCCTCTCAACAACACTGATCATTTCAGTGTAGCCCACTTTCTCCTTGAAGCTTATCTCATCCCCCTCCCAGCTCGGATCCCTTATTGTTGTGTTCATCAATCAATCTCCTTACATTTCCAATGATCAAAGTCTTCACGCATATCTAGATAGTTGGTCATTAATTTTCTATCTCAACTGATTCACTTCAGATCATATTCATAATCAAGTTTTAGTGTTCCCATTGGCTTTCTTCACGCACATGGTACTAGCTTGTTTGTTTTTTGTTTCTTGACGTTACAACTAAATATCCATTATGGAAGCCTCGACTAGCATCAAATGGGTTAATCATAACACCTATAGGTATTGCGTAGGTTCTGAAATGCACTTTGGGAGAAATTTGGTCCTTTCAGGTCTTAGACAGTGCTAAGCACATTGGACGTCAGTTGGTAGTTTTGAAATATTTATAACTTTGTGATAGTAATGTATAATCCCAGAATTAATGGGTGGATCAAGAGCATGTACATCAGAGATGAACCAACAATTGATGAAATTAAATTTGGATGAAGTACCAACAAACGTGGAACCCAAACTTTCATTAAAAAACACCTTTGGATACAATTTTTTGGCGTCTGTCAAAGTGATTGTTTCATCCCTGAAACAAGATAATTGTTTGAATCCCACCATTATGATTCCAACACAACTAATGAAATCAAAATTTAAGGTCTGAAAGTGCCAAAACAATCGTTTAGGATTTCCCTCCAGGTAAGCCTCGATCGTCGTGGCCATCATTAGAAATGGATCCACTCAAATGATACAAAAACATGTTAATTTATCTTGATGCAAAATTTTCTATGTGCTCTCCGCATTGCAAAAAATTACACCTCAATTGGGCATTGTATGAGGAAGTTACGATCTTTTGAACTCAAGCTCTCATTGTCTCTTGCCAGTTCGACACTTAGAATTTTTCCAAATTTTGCTTTCCCTAGAAGGATGAGTTCTCTTCAACTCTTCCAAGTTGCTCAGAGGAGTTCCCTTCAACTCTTCTGAGCTTCTTGGAGGATTTCCCTTCAAATCTTCCAAGCTTCTCGAAGGATTTTCCTTCAAAGCCTTCGAGCAAGTTCAGAGAAGATGTTAAGAAAGCCTCTGAGCAAGTTCGAAGAAGTTGTTAAGAAATCATGCGAGAAAGTTCAAAGCATTTGTTAAGAAAGTATCCTTGCAAGTTCAGGGAATTTGTTAAGAAAGTCTTCGAGAAAGTTTGGGGAAGTTGTTAAGAAAGTCTCCAAGTAGGTCGAAGGAGTTGTCATCAACTCCTCTAAGCAAAAGAGAATTGTATCTTGTAAATCGACCATAACTTTTGACTCGAACGTTCGTTTTGCAAGTTCTTTATACCATTAGAAAGGCATTTCATAGCTATAAAACTTTATAGTTATGTGATTTGATAAATTTTTAACACATGGTACACTTTTATTGGGTCGGATGAGTTGTCATCAACTCCTCCAAGCAAAATAGAATTGTCTCTTGTAAATCGACCATAAATTGTGACTCGGGCATCCATTTTGCGACTTATTTATACCGTTGGAAAGGTATTTCATAAATATAAAACTTTATATTTATGTAATATGAGAAATTCCCAATACATGGTACACGTTTTCTAGGTTGTAGAAGTTGTCATTAACTCCTCCGAGCAGGTCGGAGGAGTTGCCACTAACTCCTCCAAACACAAGAAAACTAGCTTTCATAAAATGGTCATAACGTTGACTTTAGTATCCATTTTGCACATTCTTTATACCATTGGAAAGGTATTTCTGAGATACACAAATTTTTAGTTATAGGTTTTGATAAAATACCAACTTATTACCCTCATTTTGGAAGATGAATATATGGTACCTTGTTGGCAACCCCAGAAAACGCAGCGCATCAAATTATGAGCGAACTGAATCTAGGGAATTTAAATTGATATTCAAATCAGTTAATGCCTCAGTTATTTGCATTCAAATGATTTTTTTTATATTTTATTTGGATTTATTCTCATCTATTGTATGTCGAATGTTGTCAGGTACCGAGCGAAGGAGGATCGCACTTAGCATTCTCACGATGAAATTACAACTAAAGATGATAAATGAGCAATAAATAAAGATGTGGTAGTGTTGGAGGAGAAACAAAGAAAGTATCAGACGAATGTATGAAGCGGGGATATAGAAACTCCATGACGATCGATTGTCAAACTCAGGACGACGAAGATGCCCCTACACCCTAAGACAATCTTCATGATGCATAAGATACATATGGCTGAAATCAATGTCAACACACTAGCACTAGGAGACAAATTTGAAATGTAACCATTTTCCTTATTTCTAATCATTACAAAGAGGATTAGGACAAACACTGGAAGACGAAAGTTCATCGAGGGAGATGAAAGGCCAAAGTTCTTATTGAACCTCAATGAATACTAGAATAGAACCTAGAGAAAGGGATTTTGTGCTCTTCAAACATTGTACACCTCTGAACTACTTTGGGATACAGTGTCAACTAAAATTGGAGAGTTGTCCTAAGAGTTTTCATGTACTATTTTTGAAACTGTTAATACGGAGAATCCCTCAGGGCTAAGTTTTGACTAAGAGAAGGACTCGCATGTGTTGTTGTTTTGTTGCGAACTATTTCAAGAAAAAAATTGTTATTCACATGGGCTATAAGAGCAAGTTTGTTTATGGACTATTCTGATGCAATATATGTCTTCTTGCACTTTTGTCATTATTTCTTATATTACATGTCATGAGAAAATGAGCTTCTAAAGTATGTGATATAGTGACTTAAACTGTTATGGTTATGTATTCATGTTCATGTGCTATCTGACTTTATTGCTTCATTTTAGCTATTTGGGTGAAGCTACTAGTAGAGTTAGTTTCATGCCACACCTCATTCTCTTAAGTTAATTTTCTCCTAGCTAGGATATGTTAGATTAGAATTAGATTATGCCTGCATTTAGATAGTCTTCATATACACATTTCATTTTCACAACCACCCATTACTCACCCTCATCAGTGGACCAGACTGCAATCGATAGAACCAAACTAGAAATGGTTGTTAGGCCATAATCAGTATGGGTTCCCTATTCCAAAGGGTGAAAGGTATAATTGGTACTTCTTACCAGGGAGAACCCCTTACTGTTGTCGAGATAATTTTTACCCATCAACAAAATTGGTGCTAGAAGGAGGGTTGGATGACAAGCCTTCCCATGTGGAGTCATTTATTTTAACTCTTAACCAACCCATGGCTCCTCTCCATACCTCTGTATGGGATGACCCTTTGAGTCTTACAAGGCCCACCGAGGCCATTTCACTTAATACAATCAATCTCTTGTCCAATCCAAAATTCGATGGTGAAGGGAATGTCTTTTAATTTACACACCTCCAAAGATTTGGCATCGCTCGAAGAAATCCTAAGATTGTACAAGACAATGAAACATGTTGACTATTCATCCTCACATTCAAAGGGAGAATTAAATCATGTTTTAGTACATTTCCAGTGAAATCAATTCATAGTTGGAAACAATTCATGGAAATATTTATTGCTTCTCATGAAAATTATGTTTATGATGAACTAATTGATGACCTAGCATAAATCTGTACGCTAAGAAATGAATCTTAGAATGATTTATTTCGAAGATTCATGTGGATTTAATGTAGATTTCCTTAAAGGGATGAACTCTTAGGCCAAGAAATATTCTATTGGTTTTCATATCTCGTCTCTATTTCTGAAGAATGTGATCTGAACAATCAATCCATCTCCTATTCACAGAATTCTCATCCAACCATAAACAATATAGGGGGCATAATATTCACCCAGTACTTTGACACAGCTGCAACGAAATCTTTATCAGTAATCCTAGACCCCATAGCCTTGGAGTATGAACCATGTAATGATTCCCCTTCTGAAAATCATGATCATATTCTGGTTTGTAATGAATCTCTTACCAAGGAAATCCCATCATCTTCAGAATTTGAATATCTTCATGCACTGTATACAAATCTATTTGGTGATTATCATCCACATGAGAAACCGTCTTTTTATCATGAAATACACTCTTCACATTACTATTTTGGAAATGAAACGTTGAATGATATACCACATCAAGAAGAGTGTCCAACATTGATTGATCGAGCACTCATCCTTAACAATACTTCATCTGGAATGCATCCCTTTGAAAGTCCTTTGCAATTCAAATTTTTGGAACATGGTGAATCACAATCTGATTGTGATGTCCCTATTTTTGATGATTACCTTCCAGTTCTGGAATTGAATGAAATAATCAACCTATCACTCATTGATACTATGCAATATGAGATTTCTAACCTTAATGAACATATGCTAAATTCTGAAAATATAAAGTATGCAGAGCACCCTGAGTTTGTTGATCCTTACGAACAAATGACAACAAACGAAGAGACCATCACCACGGAAAATACAAGAAACATTGAGTTGATTTAATAACCTTCATCATCTCAATCTTCTCTAGAATTGCATGTTAGTCTCTAAGAGCAGATACATCACTTATCCATGGATTCTATCCCAATACTCTAGCACTCCTCACATGATTTTTTTTATGTCATGGGAGAGGATTTGGAGCTTTATTTCAATCAATGTTTCCCTCGGACAATCCACCATTATATCTCCTCTCAGCATGTGGAGTACATGAAATTTGAACCTAGGGAGATCTACATCGACAATGAGATCCTCCAATTTCAATCGATGATTATGTCAAATGCTTGTTGTCTTACTTCTACCCCTAGGATGAGAAATACCACCCACTCTGAGACTACCTTACAAAGTACATTGCATGCAATTTTCATTCACAAGCCTCATCAAGTATGTATCTCATTGTTGATTTCCTTCCAACAATCATATAGCGATCATTTTAAATGTTATGACACTGTTGAATCTTGGTTGGGGGAATCCTACACATCCACATTTCACATCAACAATAACATTGCCAAATTTTACATGTTGAGTGGAAACTTGTTGGAATCAATTATTCCAATTTTTCAACCCTCGGTGTTTCATTCTTTGCAATTGTCCTTCAATGAATATGTGATCGCAAGTTTGGAATTGCTCGATTGGATTCACTAGAACTGTAACATTCCCAGTCACCCATAGGATGGGCTACGCTACTTCAAGCCCGCTCTCAGACTTGTTTCTCTTACAGATAACTTTCAAATTAATAAATATGCATAAAATAAAGGAACTAAATGACATGCACAACAAATTATAACCAACAAGCATGCATACTCTAAATATTGGATTCAACAATAAATAAATACACAGCGGAAAGAATCATACACAGATAAATATTACTATAACATAGAGGACTTATATTTAATAAAAGAAACCACCAATTGGCTATAGACTAAGGATGTTCCACCCAACCATAGACATTGTTGTTCCAAGTCTCAACAACAATGTCACCCCTGAGCCAGGGCTATGAATCCACAAGGACGGTTCCGGAGTGTTTCTCGGCTTCCCAAATTAGTCAGCACTCAAGATCTCACGGGCTTCCCAACACCCACAACAATCCAAGTACTTGGCTCTCTTCTACCCAGCCTGCATAACCCAAGATAATGGACCCTCTCCCTTCTATGCAATGCATTCCCTTAGGTTGTCCTTCTCCCTCCATGGATCCAGTAAAGCTAGTCCAGAATCTCCATGTTGGGACTCTTGGGACTCACAGCTGTGAGAAAATCTAGACACAGGCCAAAATAGCTCAGACAGCAGGCCTCAAATCATGGTTGCATTACACCAAAAATATCTACAGCCAACAATACCATGGTTTCACTTCAGCATATTTTCTTCCTTTCCATATCCAAGACATGCATGAGGAAAGATGAATGAGTGAGGGAATGAAGTAGCATAGCCCAACCTGTGGGTGGATGGGAACGTTACAGATTGATATCAGAGCTGCCATATTCAATCCTCACTTCTTCATTCTTAGCAATTTCCCTTCAATGAATATGCAATCGCATGTTTGGAGTTGCTCGATTGGCTTCATTGGAACTGTAATGTTCCCAGCCTGTTATGTAGATAATAATAGGATAGCAAGGGTGTTCAAGATTGCTGACCCAAATGAATTTTTTTATCATTATTAATAATAAATACATCGTTGGCTGCTAGATGGACAAGGACTAGAGTTATAGAGTTGTGGGTGGCTGGGAACGTTACAGATTGGAATCTAGTGCCCTTGTGTTAAAGATTGCCGACCCAAATGAAAGTTTTTTTCGTATTCACAAATGCATGTAAGGAAGGTCTTGGTGGAGTCCTCACTCAAAATGGACATGTCATTGGTTATGAGTCCAGAAAGATTAAGGAACATGAGAGGAACTATGCCACACATGACTTGGATCTTGCTTCCATTGTTCACACATTGAAGATGTGGAGGCATTATCTCATGGGGAAGAGATTTGAATTGAGAACATACCACAATGGTCTGAAGTATCATTTTGAACGGCCAACTTTGAATGATAGGTAAACAAGATGGCTGGAATTTTTGAGTGAATATGACTTTGATATCAAGCATATCAAAGGAAAAGAAAACAAAGTTGTTGATGGGCTTAGTAGAAGAGTGAATCTCATGCATGCTACAACTGTTAGTATGCATCAGTCAGACTTGAAGAGAAAAATTTTAGATGTTGTTGTTACAGATCAACATTACCTACAGGTAAAGTAAATCTTACAACAAGGAGATGTACAACAGAAAATGAAAGAGTATCAGATGAAGGAAGATGGATTATTTATGCATAAAAATAGATTTTATGTTCCTAGTTCTGGAGAACTCAAGAATTTTTTATTAAAAGAAATGCATAATGTTCCATATGTTGGACATCTCGATTACCAGAAAACAATTACATCCGTAAGAATACAATTCTTTTGGCCATGACTGAAAAAGGATTTTGTTGATTACATCGTCAAATGTATGGAATGTCAGAGACTGAAGGCTGAGCATAGGCAACCAACAAGTTTGCTACATCCATTACCAATTCTAGAGAAGAAATGGGAAGTGATAACCATTGACTTTATAAATAAATTGCCCAAGACAACAAGACAACATGATTCAGTCATGGTAGTGGCTGATAAATTGAAAAAGGTTTCTTATTTTGTTCCCATGAAAACAACTCATACAACAACTAATATTGCATAAATTTACATGAGGGATATTTCTAGGTTGCATGGGATACCTAGGACAATTGTCTCAGATAGAGACACAAAGTTTAATTCAAATTTATAGAAGGGATTATTTAAAGGATTTGGTACAAATCTGAACTTTAACACAACTTACCATCCACAGTAAGATGGGAAGACAGAGAGATTCAACCGAGTAATTGAATATTACTTGGAATATTACTTGCACTTGGTTGAGTTTGAATATCATAATGGGTATCAAGCTTCATTGAAAATGAGCTCATTTGAAGATTTGTATGGTAAGAAATGCAATACTCCATTGAGTTGGGACAACCCAACAGATAGAGTGGTACTTGGGCCAGAGTTTCTCAAGGAAATGGAAGACCAGATGGCTAAGATTAAGCATAATTTAAAGGCTTCTCAGGATAGAAAGAATATTTATGCAAATAAGAATATGACATCAAGAGAATTTAAAGTGCGGGATCATGTGCTTTTGAAAGTGAAGCCCAAGAAGAGCTCTTTGAATATGGGTAGTTGTACAAAGCTGGTAGCCAGATTCTGTGGTCCATTTGAGATATTGGACAGAATAGGGCTAGTTGCATAGATGCTTGCATTGCCTGCTTCCATGAATGTGCATAATGTATTTCATATCTCTTTGCTAAAGAAATATGCACATGATCCTAACCATGTTATTGATTGGCATATGATTCAGGTAGAGACAGAGGGAGAATTTCAAGTCTAGCCAGTGCGAATATTGGACAGAAAATTCAAAATGCTCTGGAATCGAGCTATAGAGCTGGTAAAAGTTCAGCGGAACTGCTATGATCCTGAAGATGTTTCCTGGGAGCATGAAGATGCCATGTGGGCAGAGTACCGGCAACTTTTTGAATAAATTTTGGAATTTTGATTCATGTTTTGTATATGCACTGAGGACAGTGCCAAAATAAGGGGGAGGGGATGTAACACCCTGGGTTTTGAGCCCCATATTAAATAATGTATTTGTTAAGTCCTAAGAGGCCAGAGTTCCCAAACAATTAAAAGGGGCCAGTGTTCCTAAGAAATGTAATTATTTGATAATTATTAATAATAAATGCATTGATGGCTGCTAGACGGACAAGGACTAGAGTTATAGGGGGATATGATTCCACAAGAGAGGGGACTTGAGGGGATAAGTGTTTATTTCATTTTTTAATTACCCATTTTGTTTAAAGGGGGAAATTAGTTACATGAGCTTCTTGGGGGAAGGCCATGAGGTTATTGATTCCCAATAATTACATAAACCCGTCCCTGGTCTGTTGGGGGGTTGGTTCGTTCTCTCTCTCACTCTCGTTCTCGTTCTTGTTATGTTTTTGGTCGCTTCACTCATTTTTCACTCACTAACTCTCTCTCTCACACACACACACACTCCATTCATTCCCTCATTCATTCATATTTCCTCATGCGTGTCTTGGCTAGGGAAAGGAAGACAAATTGTTGAAGTGCAACCATGGTATTGTTGGCTGTAGAGATTGTTGGTGTAATCTAGCCATGATTTGAGGCCTGCATGTCTGATATGTTTTGGCCAGTGTCCAAATTTTATCACATCTGCGAGTCTTGAGAGTCTCAGCATGGAGATTCTAGACCATCTGCAATGGAGACCTAGAAGGAGAAGGACAGCCTGAGGGACTGCATGGAAAAGAAGGGAGAGGGTCTATTCTCTTGGGTTGTGCAGGATGGGTAGAAGAGAGTTGGGTACTTAAATTGATGTGGGTGATGGGAAGCCTATGAGATATTGAGTGTTGACTGGCTTTGGAAGTCGAGTAACACTCTGGAACCGCCCTTATGGATTCATAGCCCTGGCTTGGGAGTGGCATTGTTGTTGAGACTTGGAACATTTTTGGTCTATATCTAGTTAGTGGTTTATTTTATTAAATATAAGTGCTCTTTGTTATAGTATTATTTATCTGTGTATGGTTCTTTCTGTTGTGTATTTATTTATCGTTGAATTCAATATTTAGAGTATGCATGCTTGTTGGTTATTGTTGTGCATGTTGTTTAGTTCCTTTCTTTTATGCATATTTATTAATTTGAGAGGTATATATAAGAGAAAGAAGTCTGAGAGAGGGATTGAAGTAGTGTAGCTCAGCCTGTGGGTGGATGGGAATGTTACAGGAACTATGCTTATATCTATCTTCCTTTTAGCCAGTGTAGGTTACGTTAGAAATAGGATTTGCATAGTCGTATTACTTCCTTTCTTCCTGCATAGCTTAGATATTTGTTTTAATTTTCATCTGAATAACATAGGTTTAGATTTGTTTTGTTTTCTTCAATAAATACCACCAACTGTATTTATCTTAATTTGCATTTAGTGGTGATTTCTCTATTTAATTTCCTTTTCATCAAAGTTTTCTACTTTTAGTGAAATGATATTCATTTTGTTTCACTAAAAGTTTGACTTAATCTTGGTTTTCCTCCATCTTCATGAGGAAACCATGTGCAAGAATTCTCCGAAAAGGTTCAATTGAAGAATTCACTTGTCTTAGCAACATTTACCCTGACATTGATAGTTGGGAAGCCATTTACCCAAAAATGTTGAAAGAATATATGTTGGGGAATGATTTACAGTTTGGACAAGATGGAGATTGGATTTAAGAAATTACATCGTTTATTCACAACCTTGATAATGATTGTGTCTATTGAACAAAATCATTGAGGTAATTGTAACTCCTTGATAGGAGACGTGATTATCCTTAAGGAACATGTAATTGAGTGTTAATCTCCCTCTGATAATTCAATCATAATGATATTTGATCTCACTGATACTAATCAAGCAAAGGTCTCTCAAGCACACATTTTCTAAGGAAGAATTTGTAACATCCCCAGCCACCAACAGGCCGGGAAATGCCACTACTCAGACTCTTTACTTAACTCTGATACCATATTGTAACATACCCGACCCTCCAAGAGTGGGTAATGCTACCACGCAGAATATACACTTATGTGATATATATGCATTTTAATGAATTTAAAACACTTAATCATGATAAACACAAAATTATTGTTACTATTTCATATTGAAACAAGATTAACAGTAAATACACATGCAACGGAATACATGATAACATTCAAGCATCACAAAACATGTATAAAATACATAATTAAGGACAACAATGATACTTATCTTTTAGCTGGTGTAAATCCACCAACTACGTGCAGACCTTCCACGAACCTCCCAGCCTTAGACCGCACTGCTCATCACTCTCAGTAGTAGGTCACCCCCGAGTTGGGACTAAACTCCACCGAGCAAGGGAATTCTAGGCTTGGCAAGGACAACAAAGAAGTTGCACAAAACAACAGGAAGGATCTTTTATCCCAGGAGCCACTTACGCCCACAGCTCATAGACCCTCATTCCCCACATGCCTTCTCCACCCCAGGAGAGTACACCTTCACTACTACAATTCCATCGGCCAGTACACCTCCCTTAACTTGGGCTTCAGCAATAGGATGGACCATAATTCTCATAGTATTGTAGCTTCTATGGGACTCCCTTCCAGGAGAACTCACTTCCCAGCAAACTCTCTCTCCTAGGAGAGTTTCTCACGGGCCTGAGAGCCTGCTTCTTCAATTCATCTCCTAAGAAATACTGAAACAAAATTCAGCAGGCATATGGGTGAAAGCAGCAACAGGAACAATTATGGACACCAAAAATGGCAATATCATAATGCTAAGACACAACACGACTTAGGAGAACACAAGGCAGCAACCCCAAATGGTTAAGGCACGAACTTGGATTTGTAGTGTGGATAAACATGGGTTCACAGAACACACAGGTCGAATTTTCCCTCCCCAACTGGTTTCTCAGATGTGCGAGGTTATGCAGAGGGAAAATGCAAAGGCACCAACGGGTTAGATGACGGATGGGAGATGGAAAGAGAACCTCCTTCAAGTGAGCATTTTTCTCAACTGTGCATAGGTAACTAGAGGTCGATGTCCGAGGCCAATGAGTTCAGGTGGAGAATCAAAGAATGGGGAGAGAACTCAGTTCGGAGGATGGCAGAATGAATCACGAACTACCAGCATGATTTGACTCACAGGTTATTGGTTCCAGAGATCCGTGATGGATTCTCCCTGTTCACAGTTAGACAATGGGTCGAGAATGGCAAGCCAACCCCCAACATAGCTGATGCTTCAACTTTTAACTGCATGAGCCCAGGTCGACACTTGTCTTCCTAGAGCTGCATGCGCTCCATTTAGCCTACGTCCCCAGCTACCAGGAACTTAAGATAACAAAACATATTATGTCCACCTTAGTTTTCAGGAAATAATATTAAAACATTATTCCTCTAGAGGTAATCCCCCTAGCCTATCCCCTAGGCTCAAATACTTAGCCCCCTCCCTTTCCCAACCTTATGGAATATTATTCCCCCATCACTCTTTCTTCATGGTCGGTCTACATGCAACTATGTTTTTATATTAACAAAATGCATAATTACATGTACAAAACAGGATCCTGACCTTTAACACCTAGGCTTTCCGGCCTACTTGCACATAATCTTACCAGCTTACAATTGCTCAGCTCACTAGCCTACAAAACATGTTTAAAATACATAGATATAACTGGGGCTCATCCTTGGGGTATTACAATCCCCTCCCCTTATTTTTTCACTATCCTCAGTGCAACTTACTTACACATATATAATTCAAAACTTATTCAAAATCTCCAAGCTTTAGCTATTGGAAGCCCATTATCCATATTTACTTTCAAGAACCAATTTTGGTATCCATACTGCAGCTGAAACTCAATTTCTCTATTCCATAGAGTTGTTTCAGGAAAGCATTCATCTTATTGTTCCTTGTTACATGCTTCAATTAAACCTCATTGAAAGCACTAAATGGTTGTATATCCACGATGTTCCATCCATTGACAAACTCTCAGCAATGTTATGACTCCATAGACGTAAACACTCTTCTCGTACACCTATTCATTCGAAACCAACATTAGAACATACATGCAATATATATACAGGCAATTATAATAACATTATAACTTGTATACGAATTACGATATACATAGCATACAATGAATAGAGAATTGATACTTATCTTTTGATTGAGAAGACTTTCATATCAACATGGTCTAAGCCAAGGTACCAAACCCCAACAACATTCCAACCAATGGTCTCTCTTCCCCGCATGCCTATCCCACCCGAGGAGTGTGCACCTTCACTATCACACAGTCCATCGACTGTTACACCTCCCTTTCCTTGGGCTTCAACAACATGCCAAACCGACAGTCTTAGAGAATTGTGGCTTGAGGAGTTCCAACTTCCCTCAGACGTCTCCAATCGGCATATTCCCTGAGCTACTCTTTGTAGTCACTCTTTGTAGTCAACATTCTAACTTTTATCAACATCATCTCATCTGCATCACCCACATACAGTTATCATGAGATAACATAAAAGAATTCATATAGGAACTCCAACTTAGTTCAAAACGGAATTCAACTTTTTCCCCAAAACATGAAATTTCATTTCATAATTCTTCTTGGTTGTTGCCATATTAGGAATGCAACCTTCCTTGTGGTTTTCCACAAGCACCAAACTGCATACCATTTTCCTGCAAGGCTTCATCTTGCATACTACCAACAATTGTCAGTATTTCCTGTACATCATAATTCAATTGCAATATGTACAAAATCCTATGCAATGATCTTAGAATTTCCTGTACCTAGCAATTCAATCACAATTACCCAACAATTAATAAACTAGAATGATTTGTCATTCTATGCATATGCATGTTCATAATTAATAACAGTAAGTTCATTATTTCTTTTTCTGGACAAGAATATTTCCTGTAGTCAATGCTCATGTGACTACTTGACTTGCAACTTTCCTATTGCAATGTCTAACACCTCCCTGAAATGTCCTCAACTTCATGAGTTAACAACATTTCAGCTGTTAGTAAAAATTATTTCCATGCAATAATATATATGCATGTATTTACAAAACTCATTCAACTATTTCTTTTAATATACAATTCTATCACTTACTATGCATGAGTGCAATTCTCAATGCATACTTATTCAGTGCACCTTGCATAATGCTCTTCATGTCAGTCATGTATCTCACCATCCATAAGTTCGAATTTTGGCCAATCTGTTGATACATTCTCCACACACTCCCTATTGTCTTCCCAATTATTTGGATGCCTTCCTTTTCAACCCAAACACTACACCAAGAATATAATTATGTGGTGTTCATTAGTGTTAGAAAAAAGGTTGCAGTCCAAGTTTTATTTAAAGGTAGGAAGCTTTTAGTACCTGTGTGGCTTATAACCTTTCCATATCCATACCTTTCCATATCCAACCATGTCCTAGTCTCATACATGACTAGCTTACTAGCATTCATTCCTATAACAAGTTCTTATCTTTTAATTCTTTGGTTATTACCCCATAACCAAATTAACATGACATTCTACTATGTCAGTGTGTGCATTCAAAAGCTAAAAAGATTTGAATTAATACAAGCCTCCATCCTTTACCACATCTAGTGGTATGCATTCAATAATATAATCATGTGATTTTATAAAATAACTCTAGCTGAGGAAATTCTTACCTAAATTTCCTTTAAGAAATTATGCAAAAAGAGTAATAAAAACTCATACCTGCATTACTGTCATTAATAAATTTTATACTACCTGAAAGTCTAATGGCAGTAGAAGCTTCCATGCTTCTTTTATCAAACTTATAACCAACACTTCAAATATCTATTGCTTCCCTCCTTATGCAACAACATCACCAACAACACTTGCAAACATGCAAGCATTCTTTCCGCTGGCTAGCCCAACAAGCCATAACATACTTGCTGCCACAGAAATTGCAGCAACTTCTTTCTCCCTATAAAACTTTTCCTTGTTGATCCTAGAAGTCTACAATTCTTCTTGGATTCCTATATATTCTTGTGCTCCCACTGTAGTCACTGTACATGACTATTTTTTCCCTAATCACTTTCGACACAGTGCCCCCACCTCAGCAGGGTCTGCTGACCTCCCGGTCAAAGGATATTTCAATATTCTGAGTCGAATTGACTCTTCGGCCTCATGATTAAACCCAAAAAAATTATACATAGGCCCCCTTTTCTCCTTTAGGCGTAGGTCCTGTGATACCCACGCCCTCTATCTACGCGCTTCCAAAACTTCAAGTTTCAGGTGCTAGCCCCTTTTTTTCATTAGCCCTTTCCTTCATATGACCCTCGGCTATGACCTCATGGAAAACCGTGATTATGGGCATGGGCAAGAGTGGTTTTAGGCCAACCCACTTTTTGCCCCGGAATTCACCTCCAGTTGCCACGTATCACTTTTTTAAAATCGTGGTATAAATTGCAGCCTGCTCTCAGATTTTTAACATCCAAGCAAGTTCTGGCCCCGCAATCTAGCTCATCTGTCGATATCCAATCCCTTGGCGATGATCCTCGATCAACGGATTCTATCTATCTTCCCTTTTCTACCTTCTTTCATCCTTCCACGCATGATCCTAGATCTACATGATCTGTCGACACATAGCTCCCTTCCAAATCAACGGCTACGGTTGATTCCGACTCTCTAGCCCTCGGGAGTTTCAATTCTCAAATATCTTATTTTCCACGTATGACAATATTCTGGAGTGGAAGATCTATTGACATTTGTCCTCAACGATCAGACGGTTCTGATGAAATACATCTCTCTAGCCTTCGGGAGTTCTCACGTCTCCATACGCACAAATATCCAGAGTGAATTTCCCCGGAGTGACAGATCTTCTGCTACTCGTCCTCTCCAAATAAACGGCTCTAATTCTCTTCAGGACTTCATCTCTTTTTGACCAAGAGAAGATCAACAGTCATTCGACCTCCTCCTCTATCAATGATCAAGATCTCCTTCGAGACTTCGACGCTTTCACCCTCTGCTTTCCTCCAAAGTGCTCCGTACTCGGAGTTCCAAATCTGGTGCCACGCGTCCACTTTCATATCAACGACCAATATTTACTTCAGTTTTTTCTCCTCCTCCTTGTCCACAAACTTCTGAAGTTGTGGATCTTACGCCACCTGTCCTCCTTGACGATCGACGATCCCAAATCACTTCGGGACTTCGGGACTTTGACAAGTCCAGTTCTCCTGTGCACTCAAGGGTTGAGTCTCATGCGCTTAACTCCAGATCCAACGGTTGTTGGTCCCTTGCACTCATACCTAACGGATGGGATTTGTTCCTCTCCTTTGTGCTTCCTTTGTTCTTTTGGATGCTCATCTAACGGTCCAGGCTCCTTCCCACAACCAATCTGACGGCAGTTGTCGCTCCTCCTCCTGAGCCTTTGACTTCTTTCGCCTTGGAAAATTTTGTCAATGTTCAAAGGCTTCGGCCTTTGACCTTTCTCCTGCGAGTCTGCTCTTGGATCTTGTCATCGCTCTCGTAAGCGTTATCTCTTCTGAGATTTAGGACTTAGAATGAGTCTATCTCCCATGCACTCCTTATGTTACCTCTTCTGAGCTTTTCAATTTACTCAGTCTCCTAAGGGTCTCAGCCCTTATGTTTCCTTTCAAAGGAAAACTTTGTGCCCTCTTGGAAACCTTCTGCTCAAAACACACCTTGTTGAGCGTTTTCTATAGAGTGTTCAACAGATCTGTGAGTATCTTCCTCTGATACTCTTCTTCCTGAACTCAAAAAAGAGTTCTCTATGTGCACACTTGCACTCGCTCAATGCCCACCTGGCAGAGCCCTACAAAGTTCTCAGTGACTCTATCTCTCTCTAAAATCAACACAGAGTTCTTCCTATGCACTCCTTGCACTTTTTTTGTTGAAGGTTCAACAGTATCTCTCCTGAGATTCTCTGAGGTTAACTTACCTCTATCAACGCACTCCTTGCAGACAATATGCATAGCTTGCACTCGAAAACTCAAAGAAGAGAAAAAATTGAAACTTATTCAATACTTCACCACTTTACGCATTCAAACCAATCTTATTTAAGAAAACATTCAAATTTCATTTTCTTTTTGATCTCTTCTTTGCTCTGTAATAATTTTTGGGCACTAGCCCCTTTCTCTCAGTCCCCAATCCATGTGATCACAAGCCATGACCAAGCGCTATATCACTCGGTGCTTACTCGGGCCTTCGGCTTCAGAAGTTTTCAAAGCACCACACAACAATCTCTCGGAGTTTCGGATTACCGAACTCGTGAAGTAGGGAAGATCATCAGTGCACATCTACCTAACATATGATGGATGAAACTCACTATGGAACCTCAGGTGTCTGAGTTCTGGGTCTTTGGGTCTTTGGGACTTCAGATCTTTGGAGGATCTCGCATCCACACATATGAACTGTTAATCTCCAAACATTCCCAATCACCCTTGGTGACATCATTACATCACATCACTTAACGTTTTCCAATTGCGGGGGCATGCAACGGTGGTTTGGAGTAACCCGCCTTTCATCCCACAATTCTTCCGATGCTGACACGTAACCCCTTGGTGAAACTATGGTTTGGATTGTGGGACCACCTTGGATAATTAACTTTCATGCAAATTGGGTCCCCGCAATGCCTCCTGGCCGTCGATCTTGATGTATTGTGATCAATGCCAGTGTGGGTCCTCCAACCTTTAACTATGTTATGCAACCTCAGGCCCCACTAACCATGCTCATACAGAGTGCCATGTGGCAGAATACTTGCAGCTAACATGTGGCTCAGTCAGATGAGTGACACGTGTCACATTCCATACAACATTTCAAACTTCTACGGGTTCAAAACCCACTGACACATGGCACACAAGCCATGTGTCCATGTCAAACCAAGTGACATCACCATGCCACGTCACTTCGTAGTTTCAGAATTCAGAAGTTGTTACGCTTGCTTCCTTCTTGTCTTCTGAAATCTAAAATAACGAACCTTTTTATCTTCCGCTCTTGATTTGATCTAAGGGTAAGACTTCTACCCATATCTACAATGTAGATCTCTCCATGGGACTTTGAAGTTTCAGGCTTTCGCCTTTCTCTTAGTTTGCATTAACTTCACCGAAGTCATGAAGTCCGAAGGGGTTCCAGGATAACCCTTCTACACCTTCTCCAGATCTGACAGTCATGAAGGATTTCCCTTCCTTCCGAACAAATCCTACGGTCCCAACACCACCAGTGTTGTGATCTCTCTCTCTCTCTGGCCAAATACCACGTAAGTTGTGGTTTTACGTTACCGCTACTCCTCCTGAGCTTCGTAACATGGCCAAGGTAACCCATTGGCACTCAGGAATGTTTTTGAGGTCCAAAAATTGGTTCCTCTTCACACAATTTCCTCTTGAAACCTTGGGTCCAATGACCACTTACCCAGCCCATACAGGTTGGACGTTGAAACCTTGGGTCAGAACTTGAGCTTTGCCCATTTCGAAAACAACTCCTTCCGAAACTCTTTCTTCAAATTCCACTAACATGGCCCATCCAAGCTCAGTGTTGAAACCATGGCTCTGATACCAATTTGTAACATCCCCAACCACCAACAGGTCGGGCAATGCCACTACT
>ML777312.1:177416-204104 GCA_009831015.1 Picea engelmannii | reverse complement strand
AACCAATTTGCAAATGTCGCAAGGAATGAAAATATCGTCTATTTGGAAAATGCGACGACAATTTGAAGTTCAGAAGACATAGGTGTAGGCAGCTTATAGTGCAATGGAAAAAATTGAATTGGCTGCCAACAAGCTTCTCGTCAGCAAGGTGGGATTATGGCACAGGTCTGAAATGAAATTTGCAACAACTTGAGGAGGATTTCAAACAAACCCAATTATTCAAGGAAAACCACATCACCTAAAATGATTTGTTAGTGGTCCATAAGGGGGTAGACTTTCACTCCTACCAAATGTCTTTCGGTCTTGGGCTATTAACATATTTCCTGTCATCCAAGAAAGATGAACTCTTAGCCAATCAAAACTTGTTTTAGGTCTTACTACAAGACCAAATGATTAAACCAGTTCCTCTTGTGGTCATCATCAAAGCTACCCTCAATGAGGTTATGTGATTTTTAATAGCATCTAGCCTTAGTCCTATACATAAGACCAGATACTACACCAAGTTGTACTTTAACCTCTTACCCAAGATAAATATAAACACATCATCTCATAAATAAATAACTCGTAAATTTTCAACAATTTTTCAAAATATATTCTTTAAATAATACACAGTTACATCATTAACTTTGGTTATATTAATTCTAAACATTTTATATTATAAAAACGTATAAATGTTTTTTGTTTTCTTCCTTTGTGACCCACAACTTAAAGATTTTTTGTCTTTGTCTAAACTTTGCAAACAATTACGTGAGAACATTGTTGTGATGTTTGAGAGTAGGTTGGTAGCTCGTGATCCCCTTCACATGCGTTAATCTACTAATTAAACTGGTACTCCACTCACATACTACCACGTGTATGGTCCTCTACTTTGTTTTGATGTAATAGAGGTCTTCTGAAACAACGAATCTTTGGAATCTTTGGGACTATAGTAAATGCCAAAACCGAGTAGTCCCAAAATTTAAATGAGTATGCCCAATCCATTTATGTTGCAAACTTATCTAAAAGGTTTTTCCAAAGATGAATAAATCCAACCTCCTTTAATCAACATCACAAGTCTCCGTCTCCTTTAAAGTTGCACTCATGTCAATGTAGGAAGACCCACGGGGATTCTATACCGTTGCACACCTTTATTTTGTGTCTATGTTGCTACTAGCACATCACACTATGAGGACAACAAAATATTTTATGGGAAGACAATGGTCGGATTAAAGAAAAATTACAAATTTTATATCTCTATTCATATTTTTTTCTATATCCTTTCAAAATGAATGGTTTTAAAGAATGTCGATATGCATGCCTCACATTAATATATGTGGTAGTTTGTATGTCCATTGGTATTTGGACTCTTCAAATATATGGAGGAACTTTTTTTATATTTTTTCAAAAAAAAAGTTGTATTGTAAAAGATATTGATATGCATGTCCCACACTAATATATGTGATAGTTTGTATGTTTATTGGTGTTTGGACTCTTCAAAACTATGGAGGAACTTTTTCTATATCCTTTCAAAAAGAATGTAGAGTTGTAAAGAATGTTGATATGCATGCCCCACACTAATATATATGATAGTTTGTATGTCTATTGGTGTTTGGACTCTTCAAATCTATGGAGAAACGTTTTTTATATCCTTTCAAAAAGGATGTAGGGTTATAAAGAATGTTGATATGCATGCCCCACACTAATATATGTGATAGTTTGTATGTTTGTTAGTGTTTGGACTCTTCAAATCTATGGAGGATCTTTTTCTATATCCTTTCAAAAAGAATGTATGGTTGTAAAGAATTTTGATATGCATGCCCCACACTAATATATGCGATAGTTTGTATGTCCATTGGTGTTTGGACTCTTCAAATCTGTGGAGGAACTTTTTCTATATCCTTTCAAACATAATGTAGGGTTCTAAAGAATGTCGATATTCATGCCCCACACTAATATATGTGGTAGTTTGTATGTCCATTGGTGTTTGGACTCTTCAAATATATGGAGGAACTTTTTCTATATCCTTTCAAAAATAATGTAGGATTGTAAAGAATGTTGATATGCATGCCCCGCACTAATATATGTTATAGTTTGTATGTCCATAGGTATTTGTAGTCTTCAAATTCATGGAGGAACGTTTTCTATATCTTTTCAAAAAGAATATAGGGTTGTAAAGAATGTAGGGTTGTAAAGAATGTTGATTTGCATGCCTCACACTAATATATGTGGTAATTTGTATGTCCATTAGTAATATATGTGGTAGTTTGTATGTTCATTGGTGTTTGGACTCTTCAAATCCATGGAGGATTGAGGTTGTAACATCACTCAAAAATATGTAAATTAAAATTGCATCATGATTATGGAAGAATGAGATAATAATTGTTAAATATAGAATTTATAATTATATATTTAAAGATTTAATTTATAGTTATAATAAAACAATTGTATAGTGTATTGATTAAATATGTAGCAAATTTTTTTTGGATGATTTGGAATCTTATCTATTTTTTTTAACATTTTAGTTGGTATAGAATGGAATAAAATTTTTGAGGCAAAGTTCCATCATACATGGAACTTGGATTATGGTGGAACTCTAACCATGCTTGAAAATTCCATTAGATTTGATTCAAATTTATTGTCGAACCAATATTTTTTTGCTACATATATATTTAGCTTATCCCAATATATAAATACAAATTCAATCAAATATGTATACATTTATTGTTTCCATTGAATTTTGATAGTTCATTTATGCATGTTACTCAATTAAGCCCATAAAAGAATGACTATAGTTATGTGGCCTAATCAACCCATAGAATTCTCAACCATACTTATTTATTTTTCAAGTCTCATTCCTCTTGCTCTAGCATCTCTATCAAATGGAGTAAACGGTAGGGAGAGCCCATTACATCCTAGTGCCATAATGCCATGCAACAAGCATCTCATTGATTTACAACATCTATTTAGATGAAAATCAACCTACTCATTCAATTCCATGAATAGAATATTGTTGACAACAAACATCTCATTGGTTTACAACATCTATTTAAATGAAAATCGACCTACTCATCCAATTCTATGAATAGAAGACTATTGACAACAAACATTGATTGATTTACTATTTAGATGAAAATCAACCTATTCATCCAATTCCATGAATAAAAAATTGTTAACAAATATATAATGAAAATTACCTCTTCCCCTCTCAATGTTCACAGTTCCTACTTCAATTAAAACAACATATAATGAAAATTACTTCCACCCCTCCCAATATTCACAGTTCCTAATTGAATTAGAACAACTTACCCTTAATATCTTATCCATATACATCCAAACTTACACATCCATCAAAATAATCATTTAAACAAGTTTTTACACAACAGAATTTGCAATCAGCACATGCATTTTAGTGACCGTCTCCATTACTACAACAAAGATAATGTATAACGACTATACAAACTTTTTATTAAAAAAGTAATTCTCACTAGAATTTATTGAAGCACACAATCTAAAGTAAGTTCTCAATGGCCATCAAAACCTTTGAAAGATTAAGAAAAAAAACTTTGACTGGAAGAACATAGAGACATCTCCATGTTATCCAAGGTATGACCAGGATTCTCCAGAATATTACGTCACTGTAAAGGTATTTATCACATTGCTTACTTACGTGAAAAGACTTAGATATATTATGATCCAAATCACTTTGACTTTTGCTTTAAATTTATAATGTTAATAATAATAATAATCTATTTTTAAGGTCATGGTCAAACTAGCACATCAAATTGGTGTATGAGACCTCCTTGTTTGTGGGACAAGGGACCCTCTCCGTCCAGCGATTTGACTGGAAAAGTCTACGAAGATATACATACCCTACTCCCCTCTGGATTTGAACTTGTGACCTCTTAAGAGGAAACACATATTCTTAACCATTAGGCTCACTCAAAAATTGAAAAATATGATTTTTAAATGTATTAAAAAATAAATTTTATAATATTAAACTTGACAAATTGAAAAACTACGATTTTTAAATATATTAAAAATAAAAAAATTTAAGCAATTTACATTAGGAGTCCAAATCACTTTGACGTTTCATTCATTCAAATATATTAAAAATAAATTTTATAATGTTAAACATGAGAAATTGAAAAGTACGAATTTTTAAATATATTAAAAAATAAAAAAATTTAAGCAGGTTATATTAGGAGTCCAAATCAGTTTGACTTTTCATTCATTGCTTTAAATTTATATTTTTTTATAATGTTAAACATAGAAATTAAAAAATACTAATTTGGAAACATATTAAAAAAACAAGTTATCTCGATTTGTGAGAAATGTATAAGACCATGACATGACCATTTTTTTTTATGGGTGGTGTTTCGTTAAAAATAAAAAATAAAAAAGCTATCCCATACGTGTAATATTGTTTCGGTGCTGCAGTTATTTAATGTTACCGTCGTAGTATATTTATTGCAAAGCCCAAGAATAATGGGTAACAACTATTTATAAAAGCGTCTAAACGTTCTAGGTTTTTTTACTATTTTTCATCGATTTTTTCATATATAAATTTTATTATAATGTTCACACGATTTTCTAATAGGTTTTCTTCTATTCCCTCTTTTATTTCGCACTATACCACGCTTGAGAGTCTTTGTTCCATTTGAATTTGGAAACAATCAGCGTTGGGTTTTTTTCCAATTGAAAATTCACACAAAAATTATATTATATAAAATTTTTTTACATCAGTTGAAGTTTATAATCGTGACTAATCTGACCACTTGGATTCACAAAAAACTTTACTAAATAAAAACTTGAGTATGATGATTTAAATATGTGTTGCCAAGACTTGAAGATTGAAGTTACAAAATATAGAACGTCCACAACAAAGTGTTAATATAAAGAGTATTAACAACTAAGGGTCTAGGAATACTTCCAAAACCATACCAAAAAGAACAGATTCTGAAAAACAAAAATAGGAAAAAAAACAAAGGAAATAAAAGATATCCACATAGAGAGTGGGCCCCACAATCACTTCATCCCAAGTGAAATATGAAATCCTTCCTTTTGTCGCTGAGAGGGCTTGCTTTGACAATTGATCGGCCTCCCCATTTGCTTCTCTGAAGATGTGATGAAAGTATATACCTTTGAAGGTAGGGATCATATCCTTAATTCTACATTTCCAGCCTTCAATATTGATGACTTGGAGCTTCCCTTTCTGATCCAGCCAATCGATTATCACCTGTGAGTCCCCCAAAACCTAAATATATTGAAGGTCCAAAATCTTTGAGATGGTAAGAGTGGCCCAAGCTCCTAACAATTCAGCTTTTGAATTTGATCCGGCTCCACAATTGAAATACCAACGATAAACATGAGAATTTGATGATTTTATAGTTTCCCCTGCACCACAGTTTGATCCTCTAGCTATAGCATCTCCATCGAAAGTGGCCAAAGAGTAACCATTTATCCTCAAGATCGGGTTCTGTCTTAATCTCTGTGAATTCCGAGCTGGTATAATTAACTTGAACGCTCCTAAAATCTTGAAAATCACTGCCCAAGCTGAGGGAAAGTGTCCATCGAAAAGAAATTTATTTCGTTCTTTCCAGATAGATCAGCAAGTCAGGATCGACAATCTGTTTGATACTTGCTTGTCCATTACCCAGGAATCCATACAATTCGTCAGGGAAGGTCCAACCCACTAGTGTTTAAAATTGAGTATGTGTGCACATTTTGCCTAGACGGATTTTGTAAATATATCATCAATGAAGAGATGAGTAATGTCTTTCGCCATTTGACCACACAGACCACAATAACTTGGGCCAATCCATCCCTTCTTTTGTAAAATGTCCCAGGCAAGTATTATGTTATGTATTGCCAACCAGAAAAAAAAAAAATTACCTTCAAAGGTAAATGCCATTTCCAAAACTGCCTCTGCCAGCCACACCTTTTCGGGATCTCTTGAATAGATAATATGGCATCATAACAATTTTTAACCGATAAATCTCCTTTATTGTCTCCACTCGACCAGAGCAGGGAATCTTCAACATTTTTATGAAGTGAGACGCCAACTCCATTTAATTTCTTAGTATAGTTATCCCAATCAGCAGAGAGAATGTATGTCAGCTCCAAATCAATGCTGCTCATCCATACCTTTGCCGCAGTAGTCAGATTATTTGTCATCGTTGCTTGTGCAAGAACAAAAACCTATTTTTTATTAATATGCTTAATGGTTTCATTAAGGAGAAAGGATCTTTCTCCCATACCAAGAATCTTGTCTCTCCCTATCAAAATTAGATGGCATGCTCCTAGTTGTCAGCTAAGCCAATGGATGATAATAGGAATCGTGTGCAAAAGACTAGACCAGATCCTGGAGGCTGAGTTGACAAGATGAGATGGCTTCCTAAGCCAATTGACCAGGGTTGAATTCTGCAAATATTTATCCAACACCACCCGATGCCAAATATTGTCTTGATTTAAAACCCTCCAAAGGGTATTAGTATTCAAGGCGGTATTGAAAAAATAAAGGTTATGTAAACCCCAACCCCCATACTTTTTTGGTCTAGACAATGCCTCCCATCTGCATAAATGGTAGTGTTGGGTCTCCGAATGGCCATTCCAAAGGAAATGGAACATCAGTTTTCTAATCCTTTTTTATAACTAAATGGGGCAAGGCTTCCATTGACATCCAAAAGACAGGTGTGCTTCTAGAACTGACTTGACCAAGATGAATCTACCTCCCAGAGACAACCAACGGTTACACCATAAGCCAACTTTCTTTAATAATTTGGAAATTAACCAGTCCCAGTCATTTGCGCGTTGAGCCCTAGTATTTAACTAGTATCCTAGATACTTGAAACCGCCTGAAAGATGACTAAAGTTATAGAGGAGGATTAGTTTAAAAGGTTCCAAATCAACCTCTGAGAGTCATTCATAATGTTATGTGTTCTTTGATTGATTTAAAGACAGACCTGAGGCTTTGCAGAATAGACTAATGAGTCGGTCTATTTCCTTCCAATCACTTACACTAGCCTTTGACATAATGATAACATCGTCCACAAAAAAGAGATGTACAATTTTTATCATCCTCAAAACTTCTATACCTGTTATTGTTCCTCTCTCCAGACTATTTTTCAGCATTAAGCTAAGACCTTCCATTACTAATATGAAAAGCAACTGTGAAAGAGGGCAACCTTGCCGAACTCCCCTGCCACTTCTGAAGAAGTCTATAGCCTCCCCATTAATTAAAACTGCAAAGGAAGAAGAAGTGACACATGACATTATCCAATTTGTCATTTGGATCCCTGCTTCAATTTTTAGAAGGATCAATCTTAAATATTCACAATCAATAATGTCGTAAGCTTTCCTTAAATCCAATTTTAATACAAGGGCTTTTAAAATTTTCTTTTTTATATTGGGAAAAACCTCATGGGTCGTGCCTATGGAATCTTGAATATGCCTGCCCTTTAAAAACCCCATATGTTCAATGGAAATAGCCCTCGAGAGGAATGGTTTTAGCCGATTAGAAATTATTTTTGAAATTATTTTGTAGCAAAGGTTGCATAGGGATATTGGTCAAAAATCATCAAAGGAGGAAGAATTATTAGCCTTAGGGATTAGTGTCAAGAACGTAGAGTTTAGGCCTCCCTCGATAGCACCTAAGCTTCTAGATTCTTCCACCATAGCAAGGACATCTTCCCTGACAAGATCAAAGAAGAAAATAAAGAGTTCAGAGGTCCATCCATCCAGACTTGGACTTTTTTCTTTCTTGAAAAGTAACAGAAGAACTTTCAATTCCTCCAAGGAAACTGGTCTGAACAATGTGCTAGCCTCCTCCTTGTTAATCATCTGCAGATATAATTCCATTAGTTTATAGTGTTTAGTCATACTCAGAGCAGTCGACGCTCTGTAGAAGTCCTAGAAAAAAATTACAGTTGCTTCCTTTATAGAATCTTGTTCAGTAAAAAAGGCCCCATGCTCGTTATTGATTTTCCAAATGTGTTTCCTCACTCTATTGAAGCTTGCAAATTTATGAAAGTATCTTGAATTTTTATCCCCGCTGGTCAACTAGAGAGCCCTGCTACGCAGTCGCCATTGTTCTTCCTCACCTCTTAATATCTCATTCCTTTCCATTTCCAATTGTTGAAGAGATAAAGCATTTGTATGATCTGTAGGATCACCTTCCAAAATTTAAATTGTATCATTTATGTTTGATTCCACTATAGCAGCTTCTCTTTGTTTCTGGTCAGGGTCTCTTTATGCCAAAATTTTGTTTATTTTATTAGTTCCTGTAATTTCCAGATGATCCTCCTCTTTTTTCCACTTTCAGTCAGGAAAATCAAATCATTCCAAACCTTAAAGACTATATCCATGAACCCTTTATCATTGAACCATTGCACATTAAATTTAAATGGATATATTTTGTATGCAGGTGGAAAATCCAATTCAAGTAAAACTAGTGCGTGATCTAAGATATGTGGGAATTCAACCCATGACCTGCATAGCCCATTATCATTTAATAGATCTTCGGCAACCAGAAACCTATCTAATCTTCTAGCAACTACTTCCAGACCAATGCGCCCATTTCTCCAAGTCGGCACCACTTTGGCCAGCTTTATGTCAATCAAGTTGTTTGATGAAAAGATCTCTCTTTAATAATCCTCTTAAATCTCAGACCTAGGGTGCCCATGCCATATCTCATCTGCTGATAGAATAATATTTAGATCCCCGATTACAATCAGGTTTTTGATTGATAAAATACCGCTTTCATCCAGCGCCTTCCAAAAACGTTTCATGTCCTTACATGGACCATAAATATTTAGAAGAGCTAGCTCCCGATTGTGAATTAAGCTCGTTCATGTTAACAAGATATCACCCACGGTGAGATATGGAGACAAAGCAAATAATAAAGGGTCCCAAGCAACTAAGAGACCCCTGGAGGTACCCACTAAATTAACTGAACTTGAAACCTAGGACAAATGAAAATGATGGATAAAATCCCTTGCTTTCTGCTCATTCACCAATGTTTATTGAAGGAGAATGATATCAGGACGGGTGTGTTCCAAAAGTTGACGGACTGAGGAAACTTTGAGGGTGCCTCCTATCCCTCTTACATTTAAGGATAGTACTAACATTATTTAGCCCTCGTCAGGGCTTTCATTGATCTAAGAGGCCCATTGTTAGTAGGGGAGGGAACAAACTCAACTAACAGTAAAGAATTTTGTGCCATCTTTTTCCAGTTGCTTCGTGTTTTTAAGGGGGGGAGTTCTATACCTAGTCCCCTAGACCAGGCGTAGTCTTTCCCATTCCTTGTCAGGGGAGGCTTTGAAGAGGTTGCCTCCGAGTGTGATGAAAGGTCAATGGGTGCCTTACCTCTATAAGTAGGTAACTTTATAGAATTCTTATTTTTCTTAATGAAAGGGATTAAGGAACCGAGAGCAGTGTTGAGTGAGGACTCACCCTCCTCTGATTCTCTAAAACTAGGTTCCACGACTAAGTCGATCAAAATAGGAGAGGTGGGGGAATGGATAAAACCCAGTTCCCGAGAGCTCAAACACTGAGGAGGAGGGGAGGAGGTCGCCCTGATGGGAAAGCTGGTTGGTAATGCAGTGGAACTTGTGAGTGGGTAACTTGAAACCAAAGGAGGCGATAAAACCTTGGGGGATTTTTCCGAAGGCCCCTTCACTCAAGCTTTAATACCTAAGCTCTCTTCTGAAACATTCTTTGTTGCGGAAGTAAAAGAAAACAACCACCCTGAACTTTCAAATATGGCATCCCTTTCCCAAAGTGATAAGGACGAGAAAAGTGAAGGACAATATAACTTCAACCTACCTGTAAGTGTAGTCACCTATTCCGTTGGAGGTCCTTTCCCTGCTTCGAAGTGAAAAGTTGTATCCCTTAATGAGTCTACTTCATGCACATACTCTGGGGGATATTCTTGAAGTAGAGTTTCTTCAAACTTTTCTTCCGCAACCTTTCCACTACAGTCACGACGCAAATGACATGTGCAGCAGCACCAACTGCATCTGAATGGTATACCTTGATAGTCTAACTATTGTTTTATGTGACGTCCACGCCATTCAATATCTAACAGTTCAGGGAACCCACCATGAATGTCGATCTCCACTAATATCCGCCCAACTTTCTTGACTAAGTTTGTCAGAGACGACTAATCCAGAGTAATAAAATGACCCAAAGAATCGCATATAGCCTTAAACACTCCCTCGTTCCAAAGGTGTATAGGGAGGCCCGACAGAAGGACCCAAAAGTGACTTAGATGGAATTACTTTTTTTGTGGATCAAAAGCCACCCTCCATCTCTTCAACATTAAGCTACTGCCTCCCAGAACCCAGAAATTGTTCAATAACAAAGAAGCATCCTTCGGTGACTTGCATATGAACCCCATCCAACCCTTAGTAAGATAGAGGATCTCCGGGACATAACCAAGTATGGGTTTCCAGCTAAATACCATCCATTCAGAAACTAGACTGGATCCCAAATATGAATATGAAAGTCTCCCGACTAAACCACAAAGAGCCAGTCTATACATATCTTCAAGACCAACATCCGCCCCCAGCAACATCCTTCGAACACGCTTATTTTCCTTCCACACCTTCTTTCAAACCCTAGTCTGTTGAGAAACTCTGTGTGTAAACCTTTGTCTACCAACCGAGACCACCCCTTTATCCCCCAGACTATTCAATAAAGTCTCCTCCGACATGCCCTCATGAAGAAGAGTATAGGAACCTACAGGTGAACCAACCACACCAATTTTAGTTGGGACAATTGAAGGTAACGTCGGGCAAGCAGGAGAAGCAATAAAGGGTTGAGTGCTAAGGCTTGTACTACTGGGCAACTTAGTAGTGGTGTGAAATGATGTGCTAGTTTTTATACCCGACGAAACTGACTCAACGAAAAGACCACCCATGTGCCACTCCGCCTCATCCTCAGGGTTCATTAGTTTCATGACGTCTTCTAATATGCCAGCCTTTGAAACTGAAGCCATCTTGTGAGCACTAAAATGACATTAATCTGAGGAAAGGGGGAAAATAATAGTTTAAGGGAAGGAACAATAAAATAGAGCCAACCCCCTAAGTTGGTGTAGTTAAATCTTCCAAATAGACACATGAAAAGACTATAACTAATCTCTCCAAATTAAACTGTAATAAACCTCCTCTAAGAAGTAGGAAGCCCAACCAAAGATAAATATCAAAGGTATGCCATTCAAATGATGTTTCCCATGGTTTATTGTCATAGATATTTGTTTACCAAGATAATAAATGAGAGGAAAAGGAGATGCAATATTATTCTAGATAAATGAGTGGAACAAATTTTATAATTTATTTTTTCCATTTCTAATTTTATAATTTTTATTATTATTTTACATAATATTTGTTTGGCAAGATAATAGATGAGAGGAAAAGGAGATGCAATATTATTCTAGATGAATGAGTAGGAAAATTTTTATAATTTATTTTTTCCATTTCTAATTTTATGATTTTTATCATTATTTTACATAATAGTTTTTTATCAGTTGAATTTGAGTGGTTGAATGTTAAAGGGGAAGCAAAGCAGAGAGAGAATTGTATAGGAGTGCTTGAGCCAAGCCAATGGTGTATTTTTTGCATTCGTATAAAAAAAAAAAGCGAATTAATCTACTTTTCTTATTTTGCAAAGTTTGCTTAAAACAATATCTTTTGTTGATCCTCTTACATATCAACACACCACTTAATGTGCACTTGGAAAAAAAAGAAAGATGTTGTAAAAAAACCTTAATCACTTTGGGAAAGAAAAATTAGTGTGTTTTAAACTTTGTACTACTGACCAACAATAATTGCAGGAAAATGTTGTAAGAAACAATGTATGTGAAGTTGAAGTTGATTTAATTAATGTTTTCACATTCTAAATTAATATATGTTAAATTAAAAGAAAACATTCTAAATTAATATATGTTAAATCAAAATTAAAAAAAAATATTTTAAATTAATATATATTAATTTAAAATTATATTAACAAATGTTTGAATTTCACATTTAAAAGTTATTTAATGTTTAAAATTTAATATAATGTAAATGCTACATATAAAGGTATGAAAATTAAAATTTAAAATTTTGTTTTTTTTTAAATTTCAAATTTTATTATAATAACATTATTTATCTAATCATAAATATATAATTTTTTTTGAGAAACGCACAGCCCGCAAGCACACCCTCCGAGTAAATCGAGGTGAGAATCGACCTTGAGACCTCATTTTACATAGTTCCTTCCATTTACACGGCACTTGCCAATCGGTCTACACCCCTGCGGGCCATAAATATATAATATTATTATTGTTTAAATATATAATATTAATCATAAATATATAATATTATTATTGTTTAGGTTTAAATTAATTAGGTGATATTAACTAACTTCGACAATTTTTTACTCAAAAATTTAAAAGAATAAGTGTATTCTAACTTAATCATACTTTGGAGTGTAATGGATAAGACTAACATAACATAATTTTTATTTATAAATTTTAATCACTTCAATTTACAATTTTTATTTATAAACATGAAATAAACATTATCATTTCCATTTTACTATTAAATTATACATAAATAATACATTATCACAAATTTCAAATATTTTATAATTATTTTAGCTTTTAATTTTCTAGTACATAAAACAATTACTTACTATACTATTTTTGAAATGCAGGTATAAGCTAATTTCACTTGTGATCATGGTGATGTTTGACACGCCGTTGGGATAACCGGTAGATGGTGAACCCCTTCACGTGTGTTAATTGAAATGGTAGTTGAGTGAGATATTGCATGGACCGTCTCGCAGTTGTATGGTCCTCTAATTTGTCTCAACGTAGTGAAAACCGTATGAAAGAGAAGGACAATGAGAATGTCCGGCAATATTTCATTTAAATTTGTTTTGAGAAGAACCATGAGGATTGTGCATATTTTTATTAGGTAGTAAGTTAAATGCTACCATTGAACACAATGCATTGAGTGAATTATTGGCTCATTATTTTTTCAATCTGTCTTTTAGATGGTAAATAGTGTGGATTTGAATTGATAGGTGGAAAAGGTAGTTAGTCAATGAATGGTTGAATGCATAGTGCTTATGTTAGTTGTAAGTTAAGTTAGTATGTGGAATAATTCAATTTATTGTTATGAAAAAAATTGATATGAATTATGTTGAAAGTTATAATTTCATTTAATAGATGGAAACATTGATCATGGTACTTAGTTTGTAAAAGTTTTGATATATTTTAAAATGATTCAAATCATTAAAAATTTAGAAAAATGAATGAATCCAAGTAAAATTTGGTTTCCCTCGAAAACAAAATAACTCATCAGAAAGATTGGGTTTGTCCACTTTTAATTCATTTTCCATGGTTTGTCCACTTTTAATTCAATTCCCATTATTAGGTTGTGCTTTAGGGTAGTGAACTAAAGTAATGGGCATATTAATTTAGTATGTCCATAACATCTGCTACTTTCTTTTGTCTATAGTTTAGGTTAGTTTTGTCATTTAAAAATAAAATTATTTTAGAAATGATCTGTATGGATTTTGATTGTCCCTATAGGCATGCCGATTGTAGATGGGATAGGGAGTTACTTGGGGTGGCAGGGAGATGATGTTGTGGGTGTTGGATGCTCAAAGAGGGTAGGCCATGGAAGGCTTATATGTGGCATGTTGTGGATACTTTGTACTACCCCATGCATTAAATAGGGGAAGAAGTTAACACCCCCCACCCCCCCGACTCTTCCATGTTTTCAGTGAGTATTTGCATCATTTGTGGTTTGTTTGGCTCTTGAACACTGTTTCCATGCCTCTTTGTCGATCGAGAAAGTCTTTGTGGTTTGATAACTTAGTGGAGGATTGGTTTTGAGGTTCTCAACATAGATTGAATGGTGGTGTGTGTGGCTTGCTTTGGCTAGTTTGTACTTCCTCCATGCACAAATCGAGGATTGTTTGGCTTTTTTCTATGGTTGGTGTAATATAACGACTTGTAATATACCTTGTGTATATTACAATGTCATTAATTATTAATTAAATCATTAATGTAATAATTATTACTTTTAATGTAAAGTCACGTCATTTTAGACAAAAAGGCGTGACTCTATTCGTGTACATGTATTTATACACGTTGTTGTACATTTGAATAAGACAATGAATAATAAATTTATAAATATTAAATATATATTTTTATATATATCTAGTTTACAACTTTTATTTGGTATCAGAGCGAAACCTATTTCATCAAGTTGAAGTCACATGCATTACTATGGAAACCATAAATGTCATACTTGGCAACACAAAAATCATTATGGAGAATATGAGTCACACTCTCGAAGAAATAAAGAATTATGTGAACGAAATAATGGAAGAACTAATAGAGAAGGCAGTCATGGTATGCTTGGAGGAGGGTTTATGCCAAAACCAAATCTCGCTTCGAGAAGGAAATCAGAAGAATCCCTGTGTCACCAAGTCGGACCTTGAAGGTGAGGGCCAATCCACACCAATGTTTGGTCATTCAACACCAACCCAATCATTGTTTGGACAGTCAACACCAGTCACAATATGGTCTCTGATACAAACAAGAATAAACAAACACATAATGGATGAACTAGATGAGAATGAAAAGGTTATCTAGGTGGATATCGGTGGCCATCCACCTTTTCCAACTAGCTCAAAACAATTTTTTGGCAATTTTGGTAATTTACTATTTTTAGCAGTTTTTCGGGTCCTGAACTTCTAGAGCCGTTTTGAGGCACTAAACGACATTTTTTGGGAAAACGGGGAGTAGCATGGAACAAAGTTTATGCTGCTCACACAAAAGTTGTAGTCCTCAGATAGATATTTCTAACGGTGTATCGAGCACCCCAAACGAAGATCGTATGCAAAAGTTATGCCCCCGGGAAGTTGATGTATCAATTACCTCCATCGGGGCCTGCAAACCTTTTGGCTTTTCATCTTCTGGGGTTAGGGTTTTGGATTTTCCTTATGTTAAAAAGGCCCTTAGAGCCTCATTGTAATAATCATATTCTCACGGATGTGAGTAGCCATCACATCTCTTCTCATAGATAAGATGTCACCATTCTAGTGAGTCCTTCACTCTGTATTTTACAATCTTTGTACATTTTCTCTCATTAATAGAAAATTGTGTATTACTGTATCTCTATGTTTATGGTTGCATCTCTGATACATTTATGTTATATTATTGGATATTTGTGATATCTCTGTGCATTTCTTTATTATATCTCCACTCTCATTTCATGCCGAAAATAATCTGGATCAGTGGTATCAGAGCAGAGTGCTCTTGATCATTTTTCAGTGCATGTCCCCGACGAGGTCCGAGTATAGAAAGTTGGGTCTCGAGCTTGTCTCTCGTGAGGACAATATCTCTCGCACACCCAATAAACCCTCAATGGCGGAAGAAAAGAAAAATGACAAAGCAAACGATTCTATCAATCTGTTGCTTGAGCAAGCTCTCACGTGACAGAGGGACGAAATGATGGAGAATTTTCCCCACATCCTTCAATGCCTACCGATAGCAATAGACACATCTTCATCAAACAACCATTTTGGAGGCAGCTCGCCTTTCAAGGTACAAGTTAATTTTGATATTCCTGTATTTGAAGGACAGATAGATGCAAACGCCCTAGACAAATGGTTAAACCTGCTAGAAGGTTATTTGTCTGTTCACAATTTTTTCGATAGAGAAAAGATCACCTTCACACTCCTTAAAGCTCTCCCTCATGTCAAAAATTGGTGGGAAATTTACTAGGAGCAAAGTTCCACAAAGGAGTTTGGAATACATGGGGTCGAGCCAACTTGGGATTGTTTTGTGGATATAGTAAAGGAACAATATTACCCTGTTGGCAACTATGAGGACCAATACATGAGATGGACCACACTGTGACAAGAGAGGGGCCAAGTAGTTCCGGATTTCACCAATACCTTCCATACCTTGTGCACCAAGCTGGGTATCAAATACTCTTAGCGACATTTGGTTCTAAAATACCGTGGGGATCTACATAGATACATCCAAACTGAAATGGATTTTCTGGACATCTCATCACTTGGTTCTGCTTATCAATATGCTATTAAAATCAAGCAGAATTTTAAGCACCAGAACAAACGGGAGTTCGTATATGCAAATCCACAACAACCAAAGTATGAAAAAGACAACCCTAGCAAACAGTCTCCTGAAAACCAATCTAAGCCACCGGAAAAGAAGGGTCACAGGAAGACGAAGAAGGACATTGGAAAATGGTGTGATTTCCACAAAATCCCCTGGCACAACACCGATTAATGTCGCTCAAAATAGTCATCGGTGGCTGAGATCAAAGACAAGGAACATAACCCTAATTCTGAATCTGATTATGAGAAAAATGGTAAAAGATAGATCATCGACGCATACCCCACTGCTATTGTCGTGACCGCAACAATTCAACCAGAAGAACCAACAGATCCTGAAGAGGGGGAGCACCTTTTTCATTCACAATTGTGGGTGAAGGGGACCCCGCTGTAGTTTATTGTTGATATTGGAAGCCAGAAGAACCTCATCTCAACAAAGGTTGTCAAACAATTGGGATTGTTGACAAAACCACACCCACAACCATACAACATCGGGTGGCTTCGCCAAGGATGAGATCTTCGTGTCAGCCAACAGTGTCGATTTTCATACGACATCCAACCCTTCAAGCATGAGGTATTATGTGATGTTGCCCCACTGGATGTCTGTGATGTTCTCTTGGGCCAGCCATATATGTGGAAGTGCCATGCTATTTATGAGTCTCGACCTTGTAGTGTCATTGTTACTTTCGGGGGTCATCTCTACAGAATATCAGAGGTAATTCCGACTATTGTCCCACCTAAAAAGTGTTGCAAGGTAGTATCTCATACTACAAAATTTATCTTTTTTACAATATGTTCAAAAGGTGAACAAAATGATATTGCAACCACTACAGCCTCAGCCCAAGCACCTTCTATCCAACAGAAGCAGGTCGACAAGGTTGCAACAAAGCGCAAAGATTCCTTCTGCACACAATCATCGCATGTATCCAGACTGGTTAAAAGGGTCCAACCCTCCCAGCCACAGGTTCGTGACAACCTTCAACAAACCAAGCAATGCGATGTCTCCAGCAAGGCAAGCAACTCACCAAGCTTTAGATTCAACAATCGCTTTCCCCTCTCCCCCGAGAACTCAACGCAATGGAGACCATTGCTTCCTAAGGAGGGAGGATTGATCCAGGTGGATATCGGTGGCCACCCACATTTTCCAACTGGCTCAAACTAGTTTTCTAGCAATTTTGGTAATTTACTATTTTGAGCAGTTTTTCGGGTCCTGAACTTCCAGAGCCGTTTTGAGGCCCTAAACGATGTTTTTTGGGAAAATGGGGAGCAACATGGAACAAAGTTCATCTTGCTCACACAAAATTTGTAGTCCTCGGATAGATATTTCTAACGGTGTATCGAGCACCCCAAACGAAGATCGTATGCAAAAGTTACACCCCTCGGGAAGTTGACGTATCAACTACCTCCATCGGGGCCCGCAAACCTTTTGGCTTTTCATCTTCCGGGGTTAGGGTTTTGGATTTTCCTTATGTTAAAAAGGACCTTAGAGCCTCATTGTAATAATAATATTCTCACGGATGCTAGTAGCCGTCACATCTCTTCTCAGAGATAAGCTGCCACCATTCTAGCGAGTCCTTCACTTTGTATTTTACAGTCTTTGTACATTTTCGCTCATTAATAGAAAATTGTGTATCACTATATCTCTATGTTTATGGTTTCATCTTTGATACATTTATGTTATATTATTAGATATCCGCGATATCTCTGTGCATTTATTTATTATATCTCTGCTCTCATTTTGTGCCAAAAATAATCCGGATCATCACCTTTGTGAATGAATCCCACCAGAATTTGACGTCGTTGATCTGCTATGAGGAACATGATTTCTTAATAATAAAAAAATGGAGAGAAGGTCCCTGTAAAGAGTTCACTGCACAAATTGTCGAGATTTACGATGAGCTCATGAGGAAAGGAGAGGCCTTTGAGATTATGTTCTTCTACCTTGACCGCGTGAAATAAAACTTAAAAAAGTATCATGCAAGAATTCCATGACTAGCTCTTCCATTTGGAGATAGGAATTGGTGTGAACTATCTAGACACTTTCATGTTCAGTCTATACTGACCTTTATTGCTATAGGGCCAGATGGGAAAACGTTACATATGGAAGCAATGGACTTGATTCGAGAACACGAAATCCGAGCTTTCCAATTTACACAGGAAATAATGAAGGAGATTGAAGCTTAAGAGAAAACAATACTACGGGCGCAAGCCATGTAGTCCCTCTTGGTTTCTGATGAAGATGATTTTATGATAGAGTTTGATGATGGGGATAGTGTTAAACATGTAGAKATTCCAGTCTCAATTTCTGAACTTGTGGGAAAGACAGTTGCTTTGTTTTTCTTTATCAATCAATACTATGATTCTTACTTTCAGCTCACTCTAAAGCTTATTCGAGTATACAAGGAGAYGAAGGAAAGAGGAAAAGTGTTTGAGGTTGTTTTAATCAGTGATAAAGGGGCAACAACAACTTTTAAATCTTTTGAATGTGATACCAGACGTCRCTTGCCATGGCCGGGTTTCCCTTTGCGAAATAAAACTAAGGAGCTCTTTCGACTTTTTCATGTCGAACCATCCCAAAAGTGATTGTTTTTGGTCAAGATGGAAAATTTATTAYGGATGATGATGGGAGGCTCCAATTCAAGGATGGGGATTTTGTTGTTTTCTCTTAAGTTGAAGGTATGAGTGAGCTCAATGATAGAAAGCCAAGAAAAGTAATGATTTTTAGACCATATTATTTCCACCTATAGGAAGACACCAATAATTTTGGATGCTATGAGATGGGTAGCATAGTCACTTAAGTTAAGAAACACAAGCTCTTAAATTTTAAGCCAATGAAGGAAGCACTTGAAAATCCCGACGAGTTTCTTCTCAACGACTTATCCAAGTTTGATCGCCCTACAATTCTACACTTGGCTTTCTGAGCACTAGATAAATTTGTTCATCAATTTGAGTGTTTCCCCTGTCCTACTTCAGAGGAAGATGTTAGTAGATTTATTGATGTGGAAAAGGATTTAAATGACAGTGACAACTTCTTGATTAGGTTGGATGTCAATGCCATTGATGAAAATGTAAATGTGTTCAATCATTTTGGAAGTGCTTCTCATGCAATGTTGAATCCCATGGCAGCTATGTTTGGTGGAATTGTTGGGCATGTAATCGTGAAATATTTTTCTAGAAAGTTTAATCCACTTTTCTAGATAGGAGTGTGAAGTGGATAGGGAAAGAAATGTAAATAAGAGTGTGAAAAGTGGATGAGGGGAAGAATGCAGGGTTGGACAAGGCACATGATGCGTGGAGGAGCATGGGAGTTTGGGAGTGGGAGGTGCGACGTGGGGTGGTGGAAGAGGAAGAACATGGGAGTGATACGTGGGAGAGGGAGTGTGTGGGATAGTGTGGGAGATCAAAAGAGAAAGTCGATGCATGGAAGAGGGAGTGTGTGGGAGAGCATGGGAATGGGAGAGGAGCGAGTGGAGGTCGTGGGTTTGGAGGATGCGAGAAAAAGGAACGCTTTTATACCAACTGAAAGCTGTAAACCAGATATATATAAAAATATATATTTAATATTTATACATTTATTATTCCTTGCCTATTCAAATGTACAACAACATGTATAAATACACGTACATGAGTATAGTCACGTCTTTTTGTCTAAAAATATGTGACTATACATTAAAAGTGATTTAATTAACCATTAATGGAATTGTAATATACAAAAGGTATATTACAGTTGGCATGTGTCTTTTTCGATTGGGAAACTATGTGGTTTAAGAGGTTGGGGGAGGCTTGGTTCTAAGATGCTTAGCATGGGTTGAAGTGTCATTCATAGAGCCATGTAGGGCTTGTACATGGCATGATGCTGGTGATTTGTACTATTGCATGCATTAAACAAGGCATGATGTGAGCATGCCCTTTGATATTCCTTGTTTTAGTCTATACTTGCATTCTTTGTGGTTTATTTAGCTCTGTTCTATTGTTGTCATGCCTCTCTATAGGTTGGGAAATTATTTGTGGTTTGAGAGCTTGGTGGAGGCCTAGTTCTAAGGTTCTCAACATGGGTTGAAGGACATCACGTGTGCCCTTCTCTTGCTAGTTTTCATTACCTCCAAGCATATACAAATGATTGTTTGATTCACTGCTACTATTAGCATTCATTTTTATTGATTGGAATACTCTTTGTGGTTTGAGAGCGTGGCTTGAGATCTTGGTGGGGAAGCCTTTGAAGAATCATGACTAGTGGGAATCTTGGTTTTGAGCTTAAGGGATGACTTGGCATAGAATTTTGAGGTGGGGAAGCATGGAAGCATCATAGGCATCAGGAGGCATGATTTTGGTGTGAGTTTGCTTGATTCTAAGCTTATTCATTGTAGTTAAAATTCATGGCATTCCTTCTGCACTTCATTGTTCTTAGCCCATGACTATATTCTTTAAGGTTTGTTGGCTATGTGTAACTGATGACACTATCTAGGGTGCATTGCATAATGGTTCATGTTTTAAAAGATTGGTTGAGAAGACTTGGATGCATGTAGGGAATTGAGAACCTTGATTATGTGGATCCAATCTTTAAGCCACATTTTTGCATTTCGTGGGTAAGCCTCTTTAATTGAATATTTTACTAAATGTTGGAAGAAAATGAAATATGAATGAAACATTGTTGGGTTTTCTCCATGCATGTGTGAAATAGGGTTATTGTTTGGTTCACATTACTTGGAGTGTAATGTTTTTTGTTTGACTATCCTTTTCCTAGCGAGCTATTCTTTTGATTATCTACTAACTCTGAAATGGAGCAGGGCTTGTTGTTGACCACTTCAAATTCATATGTGAAATACTTTTCCCTTAAACTAGAATTATTGTCTCATAAGCTATTTGCATCTTTGAACCATGTTGGTCATTCAACCTCTCGTTCCATTTAACAAATTTTTTGAAAGCATGGTTAAATGTTTGTTTTCTAGTAAGGATTGGGACTGAACCATCTATTTTTATTCTTATATTAGATTCTTGTGTCTTACCCTTGAGTCTTTGAAGAGGTTTGAAATCGAGTGACTTGTAGAGCTTATAATCAATGAAGTTTGACTTATTGATGCAGGAGCATCCCTCACATCAAGCGAGCCAGCGCGGAAGACAAAGGACAACTGGGCAGACCCAACCAAATTTTTGAATTTTCCCTTGAAGTCGATGCGCCAAATATAAATGAGATCATTTAATGAAGGTGCCGTGGTATAGTGTAATCAGACCTTGAGCGCCCTGCTCTCATCTGAAGTAGATGGAGGCATTTATAGTAGTAAATGTAAGTAGGTAGAATTGAATATTAGATTAGACAGTTTTAGAAGAAAAGAGGGAAAACATATATAGACACCCTCATTGTGCATTGTAACATAGTTAGAAGAATTCAGAGCATTGAGGAGAGAAGCAGAGAGCTGTGCAGAAACACCCATGTATAGTCATTTGGATTAATAGAAGAGTTTAATTCAAATTCATGGAGTTGTGTTTGTTCTCTGTGTATGTATGATGAATGTTATGCTCATGAGTATTTACTTCCTGTTATGCATTTGTTGTTATGCTGTGTATATGATTTCATGTGTTGAGATTGAAGTCTGAAAGGAAGTAGAAGAAATGAGTTTCAATTGTTTCTCTATTTGAGCAAGGATTCCTGCAAGGAGTGCAGTTGAAGTCGTCTGCAAGGAGTGCGTTGACAGAATGCTCAGATAGTTTAACTCTTGTTCTCGTTCACCCCGAAGTGAAATTGGGTTATAGGAGCCGTGCAAGGATTGTGCAGGCTAAGGAGAGTCTCAGTTGTGAATCTGAGCGAAGTATTGAAAGACTGTTGCTGCAGGTGTGCGCAGAGTCGAAAGAACTCAACACTTGGAGGTGTTTGAGAACTGCCGCAAGGAGTGTGTGCAAGGACCCTCTTTGAGGTTGAAAGTGTGAGAAAGCTCAGGAGGGATAAGGCTTTCAATCTTGTCGAAGGGAAGCATAGGGAGTCTGTGCCGTAGAGTGTTTGAACAGGCGCTGCAAAGTTACGCGCAGGAGGACCAGTTTTCATAGAGGAATACTAGGTTCACCCGTAGAAGGCATCCAAGAAGAAGATAGATGGTTAGGATCTTGTGGAGAAGATTGGAAAAATACCGTCAGCCGTTGGATCTGCCAAAGAAGCAAGGAGGTTACGACCGTGTTCGGAGTTCAAGTTCCAGGGGTCGTGAGCTGTTGGATCGTGGATCAATTACTCGTCAACCGTTTGGTCTGACAAGAGTTGCACAGGGTTTAAACCCTCGTGAGCAGAGTAAGAACCCCAAGAGGTGTCAGAATATCGAGCCGTTGGGGTTTGGGAAATCGGGATTCACGAGAGAAGAAGATCGAAAACTTCCATAGAGAAAATCCCGGGAAGATCGGGACCGTCCATTTGTGGAGACGCGTGGCGGATATCGAGGCGTCGGGAGTCGAGAAATTGGAATTCCTGAGGTCATGAGAGTCGGGACATCAGAAGTCTCGAAACCCCGACGAGTTCAGAGCCGTCCATCTGTTGGGATAGGTGGCAGGGATCGAGAGTCCATCGGCATTCCGGAGGTTCAGAAGACAAGAATCCGTGACTAGGTGAACCCCGAAACGGTGGAAGGATCACAACCGGAGGATCTCAAGTAGGACACGTGTTGCGTAGTCATCTAGATCGGGGATGTGGTCATCGAGGTTCAGGTAAGTGAGTGTTCATAGTCTTGTAAAGCCTCAAAACAACGAGGACAAATCTGAACCGTCCATTCATTTGGGACGCGTGTCAGAGATATGAAGGGAGTCGGAGTTCAGCATTTCGCGAGTCCTAGGGACGAGGCGTCCAGGACATCAGAAATCGCGAAACCTTGAGAGTTAACCAGGACCATCCATCAGAGGAGGACGTGTGGAAGTAATCAGAGCCATCGGGAAAAATCATGACAAGGAAGTCGTTTATCGATGGTTGAGTCATCAGGATATCGGGGGTCCTGGTGACAAGGTGTTTTTACATTTTGGAATCACGAAGCCAGAAACCCCGACAGGGAGGAAGGTGCCACCGTGGGGCCAGCTGTCAGCAAACCGGAGAGTCGGGATTCAAGGAATCGGGAATCCCGTGGGAAAGTGTTTTTCAGCATTTGAAATCCCGTAGCCCCGACGAGGGATACGACTGCGGTCACGGGGACAACGGTCATAGGGCTAGGAGCCTAGCTAGGGGAGCTAACGCGTAAAGAGCGCATCGGGATTCAGGGGATCGCGAGTCTTGAGGACGATTGCGTTTTTTCACTAGAAATCCTGAAACCCCGATGAGGAATATGACTGCGGTCGTATAAGGGGAGGTCACATGGACCAAGATCTTAGCCTGGAGGGCTAACGGGAATTTGAGCGCATCGGGATTTTGAAGTCAGAAGCCCCGACGAGAAGAAATATAAGGCTGCGGTCTTATAGAAAATGGTCGTGTGAACTAAAGACTTAGCCCGGGAGGCTAAGGTAGCAGGGGAGCGTATCGGGGATCGGGGATCGGTAAAGCAAGTTGCTTGGACATCACAAGTGCCAAAATTACGATAGGAGGAACCCCGATAAAAAAAGGTCAGCATTGATTTCCCGATAGAAGAAGGGGAGATCCCGTGAGAGAGTGTTGTGGGTGAAAATTTCCTGATAGGGAAATAGAAGAACCTTTCAGTTCTTCGGGCCGAGGAAGGAAGAAAGATCCTGTGAGCAGACGTGCCTAGTGGGAGTGCCTGTGTCAAGTGGTATCAGAGCTTAGAAAAGCTTCTTTGATTTCTGTAGCAGGGAGAAAGAATTCACCATGCCGCCAAGGAGAAGGGATAGACAATCACCTGATCCAGAGGGAGAAAGGGAAATTTCCAGAGGAAGGGGTAGGCAAGTGCGGAATCCATAAGTGGACAGAGAACTGCATAACTTACGCGCTATGATTGTGGACATGGATATAAGACAAAGGAGAAAAGCTGATGTAGGAGATATCAGTGAGTCCAAAAACGAAGATGATGCTGGACATGGAGAAGAAGAAATCCCAGCGGAAGATGCATCAAATGAACACTTACTAAAATATGTTGCAAGAATGGGTGCAAAGGTGAAAATAGACATTCCAGTTTATGAGGGAAATCTGGATGTAGAAGAGCTTCTAGACTGGATTAGATCTCTAGACACTTACTTCGACTATGAAGATGTCGAAGAGGAAAAGAAGGTCAGACATGCCGTCACAAGATTGAAAGGACATGCATCCTTGTGGTGGGATGAACTACAAGCTGACAGGCGTTGCCAAGGCAAGCATACAATTAAGAGTTGGGACAGGATGATTGCAAAGATGAAGGCAAAATTCATTCCCAGGGAATATCAAATTTCTCTGTTTAGGAGGATGCAAAAACTGAGACAAAAGCTGATGAAAGTAAAGGAATATACTGAAGAGTTTTACAGGTTGAATATCAGGGTAGGTCATCGTGAAAGCAATGATGAAAAAGTGGCTAGGTATATGAATGGATTGAGATATGAGATTCAGGATGAAATGAGCATGGCAACCATCCAAATGGTGGAGGATGCTTATCAAATGGCTTTAAAGGCGGAAGAGAAGCTGGGCCAAAAGCAGAGTCAAGGAGGCTGAGGCAGGAGTCAGCCCAAAGGCAAAGTAGTTTCCCAGAAAAGAACCCAGAAGCCCAGGGACGACTGGAAGAAACCTCAGACTCGGACAGAGAGAGGTGGAAGTTCACAGTGATGGCGATATGATGAGCAAAGAGAACAACATACTGAGCAGAGAGGAGGATATGCTGATAATAATAGGTTTCCTCATACTAGAGGTAGTGGAAGAGGAAGAGGTGGAGTAATCACATGCTTCACATGTGGAAAGAATGGGCACAAGTCATTCGAGTGTCCAGAGAAAAAGAAAGATGGAGGAGAAACTCACATCGCCGAGGCACAGAGGCAAGATGTTGAGGCAGAAGACGCTGAAGGAGGAAGATCGCTGATTATGCGAAAAGTCCTTTTGATACTAGAGAAAGAAGTGGGAAGTTTAGTCCAAAGGACCAGACTTTTCAGAACAACTTGCAAGACCAAGGGTTGGGCATGCAAGGTCATTGTGGACAATGGTAGCACTGACAATCTCGTTTCAACCGAGATGGTAGAAAGGCTGGAGCTGGAGACGAATGATCATCCAAATCCATATAAAGTTTCGTGGCTACAAAAAGGACATCAGGTAAATGTCACTAAACAATGCTTAGTTGACATTAAGATAGGAGGATATAATGATAAGATATTGTGTGATGTCATTCCTATGGATGTTTGTCATCTATTTCTAGGTAGACCATGGCAATATGATAGAAATGTGATTCATGATGGGAGGATGAATACATATACCCTAGAGAAGGATGGGAGGACACACATGTTGCTTCTGATAAAAGATAAATAAGTAAAACCGGAGGTAAGCAACACATTACTTCTCATGAGTGGGAAGGAAATTCTTACGGAAGTTAAGAAGAAGGAGGATGCACAGTTCATTTTGGTCAGAAAACTGAAGATTGTTCTGACTAGCACCAGAGTGGACGATTTGCTAGAAGAAGTTCAGGAACTGCTGGAAGAGTTCGCTGATATAATAGTGGACGAATTACCTTGTTCGTTTCCACCAATGAGAAGTGTGAGTCATCATATTGATCTCATACCCAGAGCCAGTTTGCCAAACAAAACCGCATACAGATTGACGCCGCAGGAGAATGAAGAGGTCAAAAGACAAGTCCAGGATTTGTTGGACAAAGGTTTGGTCAGGGAAAGCTTGAGTCTGTGTGTTGTTCCGACAATACTCAGTCCGAAGAAAGATGAAGGCTAGAGGATGTGCACTGATTCAAGGGCGATTAATAAGATAACTATCAGGTATAGATTCCCATTACCAAGGATGGATGATTTAATGGATTTCTTAAGTGGATCAAATTTTTTTTCAAAGATAGATTTGAAGAGTGGATATCACCAGATTCGCATGAGAAAAGGTGATGAATGGAAGACAACATTCAAGACAAATGAAGGTTTTTATGAATGGATTGTTATGCCGTTTGTCTTAACAAATGCGCCAAGTACCTTTATGAGGTTGATGAATGAAGTCCTGAAGGATTTCATCGAAAAATTTGTTATCGTATATCTGGATGATATACTGATTTTCAGTAAAACAAAAGCTGAACATCTGAAGCATTTAGCCATTGTGATGAAGAGATTACAGCAAGAGAAGCTGCTGATAAACATGAAGAAGTCCTCATTCATGAAGACAAAGCTCATTTATTTGGGATTTGTTATTTCAGCAAATGAGTTGAGGATGGATCCAGATAAGTTGGAGGTAATCAAGAATTGGCCATCACCGAGGAACATATTTGAGGTGATAAGTTTTCACGGTTTGGCTAGTTTCTATCGAAAATTCATTAGGAATTTCAGTGGAATTAGCGCAGCAATGATGGATACAGTGAAGAAAAGACATAAATCTTTTCACTGGACTGAAGAGGTTGAGAAGAGTTTCAATTTGTTGAAATGGAAGATTACAGAACAACCAATTCTGGTGTTGCCGGATTTTCAAAAGACATTTAAGGTAAAATGTGATGCAAG
>ML777312.1:139241-166906 GCA_009831015.1 Picea engelmannii | reverse complement strand
AATCCATTTGGGGTCCTCTGGAGTTCTACCGGTCCATTTGTACTCAGTTCTCTCGAAGGATTCAGACTTGTTATCCTGCCCATATGTTGGGACTGGATTGTCGACTGTACCCATCCAGGGGATGACTGTGAGTTGGTGACCTTAGTAGCCATAATATTCAGGGTCTTACACGAGGTGACGGTGAAGGGAAGTCTCACTATACCTGGAACAGACGTTGGTCAAACTCACTCGGTCTCCTTGGAGGGTAAATCCACATTTACTGCATGGAAGCTTGCACCAAGAAGTAAGTCCGTTAAGCAGGTCTCCAACGTAATTGATCCACCCGATCTATCCCCACCCCTTCCTATATTGATCTCGCAATGTTGGATTTCATCACCAACTAGTGGTTTCGTTGTGGGAAGTTTTGTTTGATTGTTTGCTTTTAGATTCATAGCATGTGTTGTTTGTTTACTCAGTGGACCTTAGGTAGAGCCAATTTTAATGGCATCAACTCCTGGGAGTATCAATGGAGGAACCCCTTGTCCCAGGGAACCTTTCACCTTTTCTTCTTTTGGAAACTTTGTTCCTCCGTACATTGGCACACCGAGTCTTCCAGGATTCACCATCGGATTACCGCTTTGGTTATTCCCCACTCCGGTGATCTCGAATCCTCCTAGTGATTTAGCTGCACCTAATACTTCAGATGTTAGCACACCACCCACACATCAACCTCATGTCGATCATTCTCCTTCTTCACCCATCAGGTCTCCTTCCATTTCTCCTTCTTCGCCTAGTGAAAGCTCTCAAGCAAGTAGCCATATTGATAAGAAGAAGAAGAAACAAAAAGAGAAGAAGAAGAACCAGGAAGGGACCAAGCCTCCAACTACATCAAATGTTGGATCCAAGCAACCAACTACTATTAATAGTACTGGGAGTGTTGATGAGATCGACCAGATTAAAATGAATAATCTGAAACCCAAATTCCCTTGTCGTCTTTGTAAGGGTGACCACTTTCTGAGGGATTTCCTTGGTCTTCCCAAAATCTTAGAAATGTGGTCCTCCATGTCATAGGCCTCTGCTAGACATGTTGGTGATGCCCCATCAACTAGTGATGTTAAGGTTGGTAATAAGAAGAAAAATTCCAAATTTCCTTGAATGTTATGCAAAGGTGATCATTATTTTCACCTTTGTCCTCGTATGGACGAGGCTTCTTCTCTTTTGGAAAAGCTTCAAATTACAATTGTTTATCGTAAGATTCCCCCCAACCCATTGTTAGTTTATGGAATGATCAATCCGGTTCCATCCCCAGTCAGTCTGGTTGATCAGGTGGTCAATCTAGTTTCATCCTCGGTTGAGCCACTAATCAAAGTAGCTGATCCAGTTCCGTCATCGATCAACCCCACTTTTCATCTGAAAAGTGAAACCCAAGTGACTAATCTAGTCCCATCGTTGGTTAGTCCCACCCTTCATCTGAAGAGTGACAATGTGGTCAATCCCACTCCTCCTCCAAAGAGTGCCAAAGTGACTGATCCAGTCCCTTCCTCGGTCAGTCCCACCCTTCATCCGAAGAGTGCCAAAGTGGTTGCTCCAGTTACATCATCGTTCAATCCCACTCTTCCTCCAAAGAGTGCCAAATTGGTTGTTCTGGTTACATCATCGATCAACCCCACTCCTCCTCTAAAGAGTTCCAAAGACGTCGATCTGTTTCCACCTGTCGACCCTATTCTCCTCTTGGATAATGAAACTCAAGTGGCCAATTTGATTTCTTTATTAATCGATCCTACTCTCCCTCTAAAGAGTAAACTCGATACTGCCCATGTTTTTCTCATTGGTACATAATCTACCGTGCCGGGGGGGATTCCCCCTTCTCCCACGAAACCCCCTCCAAGAAATGAGGCCATCCTTTTTTATTGGGGTGTGCTAGCTGGACCTCGCCTTCCCTCTCACATTCCTTTCAATATTACAGTACAGGTTTGTGGTCAGGCCGTTCCTCATACATTGATAGATGAATGATCGCCCGTTAGTATTTTGTCATCTATTGCTTGGCAAGATTTGGGTTATCCTCATCTTGTGCTGGTTACCCAAACTTTGTTCGCTTTTAACAGAAGAACCAGTCACCCTTTAGGGATCCTTCCTCAGTTTCCCGTAACTTTGGGAGGGAAAACTGTCTTTATTGATGTTATGGTAGTACAGGACCCCTTGGATTTTGATTTACTCCTTGGGCAAGATTATGTCTATGCCATGGAAGCTATTGTGTCCACTCTTTTTCGTGTGATATCTTTCCCGCATGATGGAAGAATGGTGACTATTGATCAAATTTCATTTGTTGGCCCTGACTTGACCATCAACCCAATGACCTCCCTAAACGGGTCTTATATGCAGTCGGTATCACCCCTGCCACAGGTCAATTATGTGGAGTTGTCTCCCATGAATTCAATTTTCGATGACTTAGATCCAGTAGTTGACATGGTGATCTCTTCGGTAGGGTTATTGGATCCGGATCTCCTTACCCCTGGCAAGACCCTCAACATGTGTTCCTTCCAAAGCATTTTTCTTCCATCCAATGAAGATATCTTGGAAGCCATGACTAAGTTTTGTCCCTTGACATGGTGTCCTTCCAAAGATTTATCCTCTTGGAAGCCATGATCAAGAAGAGGCTACGAGCATATCTTATCTTCTCTGTGGAAATCTCATTAAAAAATGAAATAGAAGCTACGAGCATAGTTTCTCTTCTATGTGGCAAGCTCGTTAAAAAATGAAACATAAGTCTGGGGATTGAACCCAGAGCCGTGAGCATATATTTTCTTCTCTGTGGAAAGATCGTTAAAATATAAAACAAAGGTCTCGAGCATAGTTCTTTTCCTGTGTCAAACTCGTTAAAAAATGAAACAGTCACCTCTCCTGTCAGGTCGAGTGTTTTGCCATATCTCGTAGATGTCGAGTCGTGTCTTTCATTACGTCTCGTATTTGAACCTTCATTTCATCCACCTATATCCTTTTTCTCCATCTAGTACAGAAATTAGTGACAACCTCAAAGTCAGTGAATGAATTGAAGCTTGGGGGGCACGTCTCCAGCCTTTGATGATCATTCTGGAGTTAAGCCACTAGCTTTCAAGCTGAGGGTAGAGTATCGAGCTTAGTCTTTGTTCTTTCTCGTTCTCGTAAAAGCATGAGAATGTAACCGAGAAACCTTTTATCTCTTTTTTGAGCTCGCATGGATATATGAAAAAGGAACCCCTGGAGTCTCCTTTAAGCTCTTTTCAGACTCTCTAAACATGAAAAGATTGCCGAGTGATCTTGCTTCCTTTCCCACTCGTTAAGAGGTTTGAAAGGGTGTCTTTCAAGTGATAATTTATCTATTTTTCATCCTCGTGAGACTAACATTACGAAAAAGGACAACACTGGAGTCATCTTTAAGTCATTTTCAGACTCTCTAAATATGAAAAACCATCAATTTTACCTTCTCTGGACTCGTTAAGCAATCATACATTGAAGGGACCATATGGGACCGAACCCTTACTTATTCTAGTTTGTTAAACAATGGAAGAGGGAATTACCGAAGGTGAGTTATATCAAGCATGTGTTACCCTCCTTGATATCGTTAAATTAAAAAGAGGTACTCGTCTATCTGTATGGGGGAAAAATTGAAGGAAGCAAGCCAAATAATTTTTGGGAACATTACAGGTCACTCTTATGGTCTCCCTTGAACACGACACTTTGTCTTTGCATACATTTTAATCCACTGAACCAATCCTATGAGTTTCTTTACTCCTTTGGGTCACCCGATGAAATTCATAGTATCCACTGCATCATCATGTTTTGGTCCATGTCATGTTTTTGCTGTTCTGCCTCAATGTTGAAGGGAAGCATCTGCCTTGAGAGTCAACCACCACAAATATTCTGTTTCAATACCCATGTCAGTCCATGTTCATTTGATCTACCAAATTACATCTCTGTGTCAGTTTTGTGTTGTTGATGGGGGATACATCAAGGCCCTCCTATGACGAGTATATTCCTGCTGACTTCAACACATCATCCGAGAACTAGAATTAGAAACCAGTTATTACCTTGGGACCTGCATGCCTCAATGGCAGGCCTCCTTGCTTCCAATAGTGGCTTTACATCATTGACCCCTGATCGGATGATTCCACATATGTTCAAATTCATCTCATCCATTCACATTCGTTGGAATGTACTAGAGTACCTTGGGAATCATTGCCATCAATGGTGATTTCCCTCGTGCTTGTTAACGGTTTACCTCATTGACCTGTAATCAAGTGGTTTCTACCATGTTAGACATTAGGACATCTATTCACATGGTTAGATTCATACTACATCGAGATTGGTAAGAAGACCCTGGGTTGAGTCATCACTCTTATATGTACTTTGCCCAGGTTGCGATGGTGTTTATTTTGAGCATTGACACATATACTGTCACATAGATCCACTTTGTATTGGTCATGGATATGTCTTGTCATCTCATATATCCACTGTGTATTCTTTGTGGCTACGATCAATTTAGTTCATAGGAGTATAGATCCACATTGTATCTTTAGTGGCTATACCTTTTTGTCAATATAATTATGGATTCGCAGTGCATTTTATGGAGGCCATACCTTGAAAGTATTTATCACTCAAGCATAGGTATGCCTTCCTTGGGTTTGAAACATGTCATAATATTTGTTTGATGGTTGTGTGCATCTTCTACCAGGTTCTCTGAGTCCATACCCTTGCTTGAAAAAGTCTACAAAGTACTTCAGTCATCATTTTTTGTCTTCTAACTTCGCACTTTGGGGGGCAATCTATTACACATCAAAATTAATCACTTCAATAGTGTTGCAAGTGTCGTCATTACATGTGTAGTAAGTGTCGCATCTTGACCACGAGTGTCGCAAACATCATACTGCCATATCGCTTATGTCGTGTATCTAAAAACATCACAAGGATACTTAAGACTAGTTTTAGGAAGAGAAATCATCCGATGAAGAGTAAAAAGCATTTTCCATGAAGAAAACCACTTAAAAATCAATTTTGGAAGGAAACGCTCCCCTATACACTGTCAGGGAGTGCCAACGCTCTATGACCTCTTTTGGGGGAGCATTCCAACGCTCCATGCCCCATTCTGAGGGAGCACTGACCTTTTTTGAGAGAATCTTTGGATTGTTGAGAGAAATCAGGGAAGAATCCCTTCATATCTGGAGTTGGTTGGATTTGTATCTGAGGTCAAGGCTCGATCTTAGGGAAGATCCATAACTAAAGGAGAATAATCCTCAACTTATCCCAAGAATATCTTAAGTGGTTAGGCCTCTCCAAGCTTATATGAGGAGGCCTTCTCATGGTAAAAAGATATGGAGAAATTGTGAAGCATCAAACTTATGATCTCATAAGGGAGATATCATTGAAGCATCAACATTCTGTGTGTGGATTATTTGAGCAAGGGTATGGAAAAAGAGGACTTAGTGAAGCTGCTACACCTACATCCATGGCTGTAAGCATCTCACTTTTTTTTCATTAATAGAAATATATGCTTGGCCTATTTCGTTTAAAGTTTGTGTACGTTTCATGAACTTGTTTCTTTCATAGATCCATTATGAAGCTAATCATGTTAGAGTAGGAAGTATCATTGTTGTTTCTCATTGTATTTCAGGACCTTCTGAAAAACTTGGAGATCAAGATTATCCTGGCTCGAGCAAGGAAAAACGTCGGTAAAAGGTATTTAGCCTTCTTCCTTCTTCTTCTTTGAATAGTTTAGCTTCATGCAAAGGAAAGTCATTGTCCACAATAACACTTTTTTGTCTTGGTCATAGGGGTCTAGTATCCAAGAGAGAATCCACTTGTCCGCAGGGGGATTTCTCTGTAACATGTGGCTTGGACGGGTTTTCGGGAGGTTGTTTGTTAGGGTCATCTTTATCATACTTTGGTTGTTGCAAATTTGCAGACCCGAACTCCCGTTTGTTCTGGTGCCTAAATTTCTTCTCAATTTTGACATCATATCGATAGGCAACTCCAGTGATGATATGTATATGAAATCTATTTTGATTTGGATGTACCTATGCAAAGCCCCGCAGTATTTCAGAATAAGATGTCGCTCAGAGTCTTTGATGCCCATCTTGGTGCACAAGGTATGGAAATTATTTGTGAACTACGAAACTGTTTGGGCCCTCTCTTGTCGCATTGTGGACCATCTCATGTATTGGTCATCATAGTTACCAACAAGGTAATATTGTTCTTTGATCGCATCCACAAAAAAATCCCAAGTGGGTTAGACCCCATATATTCCAGACTCCTCTATGAAAGTTTTCTCCTAGTAAGTTTCCCACCAATGTTTGACATGGGGGAGAGCCTTAAGGAGTGAGAAGGTGATATTTTCCCTATCGGAATATTTGTGAATAGATAAATAACCTTCTAGTAGTTTTAACCATTTTTCTAGGGCATCTGCATCTATCTAACCTTTAAATACGAGAATGTCAAAATTAACTTGTACCTTAAAGTTCCTCCAATGTGGTTTCTTGATGAATATTCTCTTGTTGTGGTCGAAACACGTTGAAGGATATGGGAAAAATTCTCCATCATTTCGTCCCTCTGTCGTGTGAGAGCTTTCTCAAGCAACAAATTAATAGAATCGTTGGTTGTATCATTTTTCATTTTTTCCGCCATGGAGGGTGTCTTGAGAGTGTGAGAGAGATTTTACTCAAGAGAGAAAATGTTGAAACACAACTTTCTATACTCAGAAGTGGCCTCTTTATGAAGATGCACATGTTGTTATTGATAAACATTGAAGGACGTGGGAAAAATTATCCATCATTTCGTCCCTCTGTCGTGTGAGATCTTTCTCAAGCAATAGATTAATAGAATCATCTGCTCTATCATTTTTCTTTTATTCCTCCATGGAGGGTTTCTTGGGTGTTCGAGAGCAATTGTCCTCAATATATACAAGCTTGAGACCCAACTTTCTATACTCGGACCTCGTCGGAGACATGTACTGGAAAAACGATCAAGAGCAACCTACTATGATACTACCGGTACGAATTATTTTCAGCATGAAATGAGAGTAGAGATATAATAAAAAAATGTACAAAGATAAATCATATATCCAATAATATAACAAATATTTATCATATATATAACCATAAACACAGAGATACAATAATACACAATTTTTAATAATGAGCGAAATGTGCAAAATTGTAGAAATACAGAGTTAAAGACTTGGTTGAATGTTGACAACTTATCTCTAAGAAGAGATGAGATGGATACTCACATTCACAAGAATATGAATTTATAATAAGGCTCCAAAGACCTTTTTATCATAAATAAAATACAAAACCCTAACCTTGGAAGATGAAAAACCAACAATTTTGTGGACCCTGTTTTAGGTAGTTTGGTGTATCAACTTCCCGGGGGCGTAACTTTGGCATACAATCGCCTTTTGGGGCACACAATAGCTCGTTTTAAATGTATTTTCAAGGAGATTCATTTTGGGGTCTCAATCAAAGACTTCAAATATAATTGAGGTGCTTGGTCCTGAAAAACCTCATTTAGGAACTCAAAATAGCCCCAGAAGTTTAGGAACCGAAAAACTGCTAAAAATAGTAAATTTCCAAAAGACTGTTTTGAGTCAGTTGGAATAGGTGGGTGGCCACTGATATACACCTGGATCAATCCTACCTCCTTAGGAATCAATGGTATCCATTGCGTTGAGCTCCCGGGGGAGAGGGAAAAGTGTTTGCTGAATTTGCATCATGATGAGGTGCTTGCCTTGTAGGAGAAGTTGTGTCGCTTAGCTTGTTGAAGATTGTCATGAACCTATGGCCGGAAGGGCTGGACCATTTTAACCAATATGGATACATTATATGACTATGTGTAGAAGTAATCCTTACTCTTATCTTCAATCTTGTCGACCTTCTTCTACTGGAAAGAAGGTGCTTGGACTGAGGTTGTAATAGCTGTAGTGTTCTTCTATTCACCTTTTGAATAGACTGTGAATAAGTTCAATTTTGTAGTATGAGATACTACCTTGTGGAAATAATTAGGTAGGACATTAGTTGGAACTAACTCTGGTATCTTGTAGAGATGACTCCCCAGAGTAACAATGAAACTTCGGGGTTGAGACTCATAAATAACATTGCGCTTCCACATATATGGTTGGCCCAACAGAACATCACATACATCTAGTGGGGGAACATCACATAATACCTCATCCTTGAAGGGATGGATGTCATATGAAAATCAACACTGCTCATTGACACAAAGGTCTCGTCCCTAGCAAAGCCACCCGATGTTGTATGGCTGCAAGTGTGGTGTTGCTGAAAATCCCAACAGTTTGATGACCTATGTTGAGATGAGGTTCTTCTGGCTTCCTCTATCAACATTGAAATGAAAAGGGGTCCCCTTCACCCACATCTATGAATGGAAGAGTCGCTCCCCATCTTAAGTATCTGATGGTTCTTTTGGTTGAATTTTTGCGGTTGCAAAAATAGCAGTGGGGTTTGCGTCGATGATCTCTTTTCTGCCAATATTTTCTGAATTAGGGTTCAAATCCTTGTATTTTATCTCGGCCACCAATTATTGTTTTGAGCGACATTCATCAGTGTTGCTCCAAGGGTTTTTGTGGAAATCGCACCACTTTCCAGTGTCCTTCTTCGTCTTTTCGTTACCCTTCTTTTCCTGTGGCTTGGACAAGTTTTCAGGAGTCTGTTTGTTAGGGATGTATTTATCTTTAATATAGAAAATATTTATCAGAGATATAACCATAAACATAGAGATACAATAATACACAATTTCTATTAATGAGTGAAACATACAAAACTATAGAAATACAGAAAGAAAGACTCGCTAGAATGGTGGAATCTTATCTTTGAGAAGAGATGTGACGACTAATCACATTCGCAAGAAGATGAATTTAAAATAAGGCTCCAAAGGAATTTTTATCATAAATAAAATCCAAAACCCTAACCCTAGAATATGAAAATCCAATAATTTTGTAGGCCCCGTTTTGGGTAGTTTGGTGTATCAACCTCCCAGGGACGTAACTTTGGCATATGATCTCCATTTGGGGCGCACAATAGATCATTGTAAATGTATCTTCGAGGAGATTGATTTTGGGGTCTCAATAAGAGACTTCAACTTACATTGAGGTGATATATTACGGAAAAAAATCATTTAGGACCTCAAAATGACCCTGAAAGTTTAGGAACCGAAAAACTGCTAAAAAGAGTAAATTGCCAGAAGACTGTTTTGAGCCAGTTGGAATAGGTGGGTGGCCACCGATATCCACCTAGATCAATCCTCCCTCTTTAAGAATAAATGGTCTCCATTGCGTYGAGTTCCAGAGGGAGAGGGAAAAACGTTTGCTGAATTTGCATCTTGATGAGTTGCTTGCCTTGATGGAGAAGTTGCGTTGCTTAGCTTGTTGAAGGTTTTCATGAAACTATGGATGGAAGGGTTGGAAMTTTTTAACCAGTATGGATACATGAGATGAATGTGTGCAAAAGGAATCCTTGTGCTTTTCTTCAATTTTKTCGACCTTCTTCTGTTGGACAAAAGGTTCTTGGACCGAGGCTGTAGTAGTTGCAGTGTTCTTATGTTCACCTTTTGAACAAAAAATGAAGAAGATGAATTTTATAGTATGAGATACTACCTTGCCGCACTGTTTAGGTGGGRAAATAGTTGKAACTACMTCTAGTATCCTGTAGAGATGACCCCCCACAGTAAAAATGACACTACATGGTCGAGACTCATAAAMAACATGGTGCTTCCACACATATGGATTCCCAACAGAACATCACAGAAAAACATTGGGGAAAAATCACATAATACCTCATCCTTGAAGGGTTGGATTCCATATGACAATCTAAACTATTGGATGACATGAAGGTCTTGTCCCTGGTGAAGCCACCCGATGTTGTATGGCTGCGAGTGTGGTGTCGTCGACAATCCAAATTGTTTGACCACCTCTTCTGAGATGAGGTTCTTCTGGCTTCTACTATCAACAATGAAATGCAATGGGGTCCCCTTCACCCACATTTTTTAATGGAAGAGGCACTCCCTCTCTTCAGGATTTGCTAGTTCTTCTAGTTGAATTGTTGTGGTCATGACAATAGAAGTGGGGTCTGTGTTTATAATCTATTTTCTCCCAGTATTTTTTGAATCATATTTTGAATCATGGTTCAGGTCCTTGTCTTTGATATCGACCACCAATGATTGTTTTGAGTGACATTAATCAGTGTTGTTCTAGGGTATTTTGTGGAAATTGCACCACTTTCTAGTGTCCTTCTTCATCTTTTCGTTACTCTTCTTTTCTTGTGGCTTGGATGGGTTTTCGTGGGACTATTTGTTAGGACTGTCTCTATCATACTTTGGTTGTTGCGGATTTGCAGACACGAACTCCCGTTTGTTCTGGTGCCTAAATTTTTATTTGATTTTGATAGCCTATCGATAAACATCTCCCATTGATGAGATGTATAGGAAATTCATTTCAGTTTGGATGTACCTATGAAAATCCTAGCGGTATTTCAAAACAAGATGTTGCTCGGAGTCTTTGATGCCTAGCTTGGTGCGCAAGGTATGGAAATTATTTATGAAATACGACACTGTTTGGCCCCTCTCTTGTCACATTGTGGACCATCTCATGTATTGGTCGTCATATTTACCAACAAGGTAATATTGTTCCTTGATCTCATCCACAAAAAAATCCAAAGTGGGCTTGGCCCCATATATTCCAGACTCCTTTATGAAAATTCACTCCCAGTAAGTTTCGCACCAATGTTTGACATGGGGGAGAGCCTTAAGGAGTGAGAAGGTGATATTTTCCCTATCGGAAAAGTTGTGAATAGAGAAATAACATTCTAGTAGATTTAACCATTTTTCCAGGGCATCTGCATCTATCTGACCTTCAAGGACCAGAATGCCAAAATTAACTTGTACCTTGAAAGGAGAGGTTCCTCCAATGTGGTCTCTTTATGAAGACACTCTTGTTGTGATCAACAGACGTTGAAGGATATGGGAAAAATTCTCCATCATTTCATCCCTCTGTCGCGTGAGAGCTTGCTTAAGCAACAAATTAATAGAATCACATTCTTTATCATTTTTCTTTTTTTCCTCCATGGAGGGTGTCTTGGGAGTGCAAGAGTGATTTTACTCAAGATAGAAAATGTTGAGACCCAACTTTCTATACTCGGACCTTGTCAAAGACATGCACTAAAAAAATGATCAAGAATAACCTGCTCTGATACCACTGATCTGGATTATTTTCAGCACAAATTGAGAGTGCATATATAATAAAGAAATGTAAAGAAATATATCATTTTATCACTTTGTAATTTCCATAGGTTGTATAAGAAAAGACATAGGTAACTACCAAACCGCTTTGGAAGCTGGGATCTAGCCCTGCTGGATTCAAAGTGGGATCTCTCTATACAATTTAGATTTGTTTGAGTTTTGAGTGTTAAGATAGTTATGAAAGTTCAGTGTTTGTTTGTTTGAAATATATGGCTGAATGAATGCTTAATTTTCCATTGGGCTATGGGGTTTGTACTTAAATATAAGGATCTGTTTAAGATTTTTATAAGGTTTTCTCCACATGGCAGGGTAGTAAAACAGTTGGATCTATTTGAATCAAATGAAATGAATAAGAGGAAAAGAGGGGAAAATCCATTAAGTATAAGAGAAGTTAAGAATTCTTTTACTTAGTTTCAGATGAACAACATGAAGATCATTGAAAAACCAGATACAAAGTATAGTGAAATAAATTGTGTTCTTTAACTTTCTTTTAATGATTAGAATTGTAAACACATGCAATGATTACTGAGAATAGAAAAACATTTGACAAAGAGAGAAAGCACATCACCAACAATATGACACAAGAATCCTGTGAATAAGCCTCTTTTATTACTGGTCGATCCTTTGAAAATTTACACAATAGCTCGTAGGTGCAAAAATCAACCCATAATACTTCGAAGAGAGAAGTATTTATATAACTATTTACAAAAAATCTTGTCATAAATGATCAGGATATTATGGAGGAATAACTAACTAACTAGATCTCTAAATACCAAATGTAGGGATTTTGCAGATTTTCTTGGATCTCTGGTGCTGATTTGGTGGAAGTGGTTGATGACTCATTTGTTTGACTTTGGCTAGCTGCTGCTCCATGCTGACTAGAACACCAAAAATGTCTCTACTCAAGTAATGCACATAGATCTTCCCACTTATTTTTACTTGGGATGAAAATATTGAGTAATTTCCTATATATTTCATCCATCTCTGTGTATTTGGAAAATGTAGGCTTAGTGATGAATATATGCTTTATTTCATGGTGAATGGTGGTGGCGGTTAATTTGACCGCTGGGTTCAGCGCGGTCTCCATAGTGTCTGTATCAAAAAATGGAGTAACAAGATGTGAAATGGGGGTTTAAGGTATACAATAGATATCCGTTATGGTGCGACGTTGTTACGGGGTGGTTAACAGTCACGGGGAACATTTTGATTGGCTAACATGTATGTAGTGTAGGACAGATGGTGTGTAATGATAGGATTATGGTGGCGAGGTGAGGTGAGTGGTATTGGGTTTTGGTTTGGCATATTTTGGAGGTGGGGGTAGGCGGTAAGTGAAAATAGGAAGGGTGGTTTCCAAAATGTTGAGGAAATGCCACGTTAGGTGGGACTGACGCAGGGAAAAACCACTTTTCGGGCCACCCCCCCCGTCGTTAAAGGTAGAAAGGTCGTGGGGGGGTCCGAAAAAGGCTGAGGACCGTTGATTGAGAAAGAGATGGATGCCACCAATGGAGACTTGTGCGGGAGTTAAGCACTACAAGACACAATGTCTTGTCTTCTTCCAAACTTAGGATACAAAATATGCCCCATGAAGCACCAAGCCTGTATTTTTCAACTTTACAATATCATTTATTTTCCTAAGCTAAAGTAACCAAATTTAATCAACTAGAGCTATATTTTGAAATCCCCTTTCAATTTTATTGAGACAAAAATCACCTAATCTATCTCCTAACCTAGGCATCTAACACATTAATCCAGCTTAGACTCTTGGATTAATTATTAATCTAACCTAACTACTTTGGCCAAGATTAAACAGTTTGACCAAAATTATTCTCTAAGCTATCAACAACAAATTTAAAAAGTTTGATCATGATTAGACAGTATGAATCAAACTAATTTTATTTTGATGGGGTTTTCTTGTTTTTATTTTTATTTTTTTATAACCTCTTTTCATTTTTTCTATTTCTATTTTTATCTTTATGTTTTTCTTTTTAGAAATCATTTGCAGAATGAAATATTATTTACAATGTAAAATGACTGTAGGAAGAAATTTCAATCACTAAGTGATACTATGAAATATAGGGTTATAATATTGGCTCCACTTGGGGATGGTGCTCTCCCTATGAGGTTCCAAGAACCAACTACCGGTCACCTTGAATCATATTCTCCAGTACTTTCTGCATTTGATTATTTTTATTGTAGATGTAATCCCGGTGACAATTGATCAGGGGATTAGGGCCTTCTCTTCAGGCTTCAACCTCTGATATAAGTCACCCACTCATGACAGAAAAAGAAAAAAATGGTATTTACAATGAAGTGGGTGAGGAATGTTTTTATTCCAGTGAAACATAATGCTTGAGCATTCTGCCATTGACAGGTCCTCCTGGTAGATCTGCTCCATCCATGTCCTTGATCAAGAATGCATTTCTTCCTCTGTAAGCATGTATTATGTATGGACCTTTCCATAAATTCTCAAATTTTCCATGCTTTCCCTTCTCTTCATTCCTTGAATCCCATTTCACTACTTTGTATCCTATCTAGAAATCATTAGCCTTGGTTCTTCTATCATAGATCTTGTTAATATTTTCCTGTATCACTTAAGTTTGGTTGTAGACCTCTTCTGTGGACTGCTGCAGCTGTATGGTCTGATTAATTCTCCTCTGGATGTCATTTGGTTCTACCTATATTTTATGCAATAATTTCATGACAGGGACACCTAAAGAAGTGGGAAAACAACATCCATTCCATAAACCAACTGGTACGGGGACATGCCAATTAATCTCTTAGTAGTAAGTATGTCTGCCCATAATGCATTGACCATCTTGTTGTGCCATGAATTTTTGTTGTCCTGTAACAATTTTTTGAGGATGTTGACCAGACTCTTGTTTGAAGACTCTGCTAATCCATTCCACTAAGGGTAATAGGAAGTAGAGTGTCCTAAGGTAATATGATATTTACTGCAAAAATCCACCATCTTATTTGATTTTAATGTTGATGCATTGTCAGTGATGATTTTTCTGGGATATCCAAATCTTGAAAGAATGTTAGTTTCTAAAAACTTAATGATCACAACACCAATGGCTTGCCTTGTAGGTACACCTTCAATCCAATTGGTAAAATAGTCAGTGGCTGTGAGAATCCATTTGTGTTGGCCTGATGATGGTGGATGAATTTCTCCAATGAAATCAAAACCTCATTGTTGAAAATGAGTTTCAACTGATATTGGTTTCAAGGGTAAATGAAGTAGTTTCCTTTTGCCTTGAAATATTTGACAACTATGACAGGAGGTCACTTTCTTATGGAAATTTACAAATAAGGTTGGCCAATAAAAACCATCTCTTATAATTTTGTTGGAAGTTGTCTTCCAGTTCAAGTGTCCACCACAATATCCTTCATGGAATTCCTGCAAATCTTTATTTGCCTCATCTTTCGATAAACAGTTTAGTAAAATCCCTCCAACATCTTTCCAATACAAATTGCCATTTAAAATACAATACTTCATAGCTTTGAGTTTAAGAAATCTATCTTTAGTATTGGTTAAACTAGGAGGAGATTGTAAATGATGTAAAACAAAAATCAGGTCTACATACCAGGGAGAGATTGGGAAAGCCTCTTTAACTTGTGGAGTCGCCTGCTCTCCTTGTTCATCCACTGAAACCAACAAATTTATATCCAAAGCATGAAAGTTGGACTCAACCATTAATTTAGCTAATCCCTGACCCTTAATGAGCCTTGGTTGGTTTTATATCACTATCATATTCAAGGATAAAAAAAATCCATTTACCCCCTTTTCCATCAGGACTATCTTGGGTCAGAATATCTTTCACCACGAAATTTGGGACATAAGAAATTATATGTGAATGAAGAATATATACTCTGAAATCTTTGATTTCTTTTGCCAAAGAAACATCTTTCTTTTCCATGATGTTATAATTTAGTGAAACATCTCTCAAGGATTTACTGAAGAAATCAATAGGTTGTTCATGGCCTTCATTGTTCTTCTGCAAGAGAATTGTTGCAATAGTGTGCTCAGAGGCAAAAGAGAATAGGAGAAAATATTTTGTGAAATCAGGGCTGATAAGCACGGGGGCTTGTGTTAAGGCTTGTTTCACCTGATCAAATGAATGTTTTTCTTCTATGGTCCATTTTATTTTTGTGTATTTTTTCAACATATTTGTTATATTTCTTAGAATTTCTGCCAAGTTAGGGATAAATCTTCTTAGAAAGTTTACTTTTCCAATGAAAGATTGTAATTCTTTTATGTTTCTGGGATGATCTATTTTTTGAATGGCTTCAATTCTGCTAGGATCAATTTTAATTCCATCCTTTGATATGATATGTCCTAACAATTTACCTTCTTCTATACCAAACAATGTTTTCTTTAGATTAAGGGAAATTCCAAATCTCCTGCATTTTTCAAAAACTCTTCTCAGGTGGAGCAACTGTTCTTCATCTGTTTTTGAAAAAACAATGATATCATCCAGCTATATAAAAATGAATCTTCCAAGTTCATCCACAAAAGCAATATCAATTTCTCTTTGAAATGTAGCCCCAACATTCATTAAACCAAAAGGCATTTTCACATACATGAAAGTGCCGCAAGGTGTAGTAAATGTTGTTTTTTCTTGATCACCAGGGTGGACTAAAACTTGATTGTAACCAGAAAAACCATCTAACAAAGAAATTCTACTGGACCCAACTACCTTCTGCAAAATATGGTCCATTTTGGGAAATGGGTAGTTGTCTTTGAGGGAGAATTTATTAAGGTTTCTGAAATCAATGCACAATCTGATTTCTCCACTCTTCTTCCTGGTTGGAACAAAATTTGATACCCATTTAGAAAATCTTAATGGGACAATGATTTTATCATCATACATCTTTTTTATTTCTTTTTCAATCAGAGGCATCAACCTTGGGTTAATCCTCCTAAGTTTTTGTTTAAAAGTATTTTGGTCTTCTTTTATGGGAATTTTATGTTGTATAATGCTAGTGTCATAAGATTTCAGATCTTCATAACTCCATGCAAAAACATCTATAAATTCTCTAAATAATTCTATATATTTCTATTTTTGAGCAAGAGGTAAATACTTAGACAGTTTAATCATCTTTGGTTCTTTTTCAGTTCCTATGTTGCAGTCTTCAACTTCCTTTCCAGTAGGTTCAATTTTAGGTTTTTTGGCCACATCATCAAAATCAAACAACTCTTCCAAAGGGACTAAACCTCAAGGAAAAATATTATATTTCAATTGCAAAATGTCCAGATATTCTTGTTTTTTATTTATTTATTCTAAACCTATCTTATCTACATTTTATTTTTCATCATCACAATAAACATCTATGTTGGCACATTCAAATTCGTTCTTTGATTGCAAGAAATTTTCAATTTGTTCATCATTTCCAAAAACTTGCCAATACCTGATGTTTTCTGGGACAACATGTATGCATTTCACTTCAACTGTGTACTGGTGATTATGATGAAATGGTATCTTATAGGTAGCTGCAGAGGTAGCCATACCATCAAAAAGAATGTTTTGGTCTCTGGGAATGGCTAGCAAATCATATTCAGTAAAGCACTGTAGAAAATCTAGGACAACATTTATGTAGGCTCTCTATATTGGGTGTTTAGCAGAGTATTCACCTTTGATCTATTTTATTATGAGTTCAGAATCACCCCTAATTGAAATTCTCTTAGCACCAAGTTTCTTTAACAGTTGCAAACCTAGCATTAAGGCTTCATTTTCAGCTATATTGTTGGTACACTGAAAATTTAACTTGTAGGAATGACCTTCTGTATGATTATTTTTTGAATTTGAAACCCACACACCAACTCCTGATCCTTCCTTACTAACAACACCATCAAAGTCTAAACTCCACAAAGGTTCCTTTTGTTTATCAGATTTCACCATTATTGTTTCATTTTCTACAAAAGTTGTTTTTCCTTCTTCCATGTTATAAACATCATTTTCTAAATTGGCAATCTGTCTCTCCATATCTCCATCATTGTACAAAATAAAAGAATCAAGGTTTGAATGAAAATAATATAATGGATAATTTTGTGGTTTATCTTGACTACTGGCTATGTATTTCATTAGTGTCTCCCTATATAATCTCCTATGTTGACCAAATAATGGGATGGTAGCATAAGACATGTCTAGTTGAAGGGTACCTTGTAACTTAGATCCCCATGAGCGAGACAGTAACATGCCATATTTAGGAGGTATGTCTGCAACAACTATGTCCATTACCATGCTCTTGGTTGGTATTTGTGCTAAAGTAACACACAAATATTTGATAAGACCTATGCATTTTACTTTACTTGAATCAAAAGAATATAAATCTTTGTATGCTCTAGTGATATCAAGTCCTAATTTTTCCATAACAGCTTTAGGCATAAGGTCGTGGGAAGCACCAAAGTCCAGCATGGAATTGTGCAAAGTCTTGTCATGAATTTTTAAACTGATGTTAAATGGAGGAACACCACCACTTTTAAATTTTCCATCAACTTCAAGCCCAAATAATAATTTTGGTTGATCATCAAGAATATTTACTGTATCTGTACCTGCCTCTATGTTCATAGATTTTATCATTTGTGATCTGTAAGCATTCTTATTCATTAACTCTGTTAGAGGAATGGGTATCTTGAGTTTTGCCAATTCACTTTCCAAGTTAAATGAGGTTTGAGTTTTATTTTGGTTAGAAAAATATGATTTCTCAACAACATTCTTCTGTGAAGTATCTTTGGGTTGGTTGGTGGAGGGAACATCAGTTTGAGTTGTTTTTGAGACAAAATCAGGTGTTCTTTTGGTTGGGACCTCTGAGTTTTTCTTAGGGGGACTATCATGAACTTTCTTGGCAGGTGTGTCTGTTGTCTTTCTAAAGTCAAGAGCTTTCTTAGTCGGATTATCATTAGAATTCTTACTTCTCAGGTTATACTTCCTGTGAACTTCCATAATTTCATTTTCAAAAGCTATCTGATCTGATTCTTCCTCATCAATTTCAGTTTGTGAAAGAAGGAAAAGGTCTTGTTCTTCTTGGGTAAGAAAAATATAATCATTATCATTTACTCCCATTAAATTAATGTGAACATCATCAAGTGCCTCAATTATTTATTCCCCTTCATCAACATGATTTTCTTGAAAAGGGGGCCTAATCTGTTGATCTGGGCCTCTTTGTTCTCTTTGTCTGATTTGGGGTTGATTTCTCCTAAAATTAGGATTTCTGATTTGGGGACCAGGTTAATTTTCTCTTGGTGGATTCCTATCAAATATGTCTAATCTTTCCATCATCCTTTCCATGGTTCTGACTAAGGATTCTATCTTAGAATCAATAGATGAGGTAGATGGTTCTTCCTTGATAGTTACTCTCCTCTCTGTTCTTTGTATAGATCTCTTAGCTAACAGATTTGCCTCTACACTCACAACATCTCTTTACATTTCTTCCAAAGATGCAGGGTTTTTTTCTCTCAATTGATAAGACATGTCAACATCAAAACCATCAGGAAATTTGATCAAAGCTAAACCTCAAGGAGGTTTAATGTTTGTTGGAATTGCATTATAAATATTGTTAAATCTAGTGCAATAATCTTGTACACTTTCCCCTTGGTTTATTTTAATAATTCCGTATTCAGATAAGATTTGAAGTGGATTTTTCTTGACTTCCCATCTATTGAGAAATGATTGGTGAAAGGAAGTAATGTCATTCAGGCTAGCAGTTGTTAAGGCTTTGAACCATTTCCTAACTTCTCCATTTAAGCTTTGGGAAAACAACCTCTTTTTGACATCTTCTTCATCAACTTCTTGCAGGTCAAATAAGTCATTCATCTTGTCAAAATGTTGTTGTGCAGTCATATTTCTAGTGCCATCAAATTGAGGAATCCTAGTTTGATAATCCTGGGGCATATTGTGTAAGGGAGCATATCTTGCTTCCATGATTGGTGGAGGAGGATGAATAGCAGGAACTCATGTGACATGCTGGATTACAACCTATGAAGTTATTGGAGAAGTAGTGGAAGATATGGAAGAAGTAGGGATGGAATATATATGATGAACTAATTGAGGATTGATAGATGATGCAAATATGGTTAGGGAAGACAACTCAACAGACTGTTGAATGTAGGCTGTATGCAAATCTTGATCAAATTTTGATGCTAGATCTTGTAACTTCTCAAAATTTTGAAGGATTTTCTGATTAGGATCTGATCCAGGAGAGTGTCTTTTAGGTGTATTAGGTTGGAGGATAGCTTGATCTAAAATTTTTTCATCCACAAATCTATCAGATTTGGTTATGAATAGATTATGCTCAAATGGTAGACCAAACTGGATGTCTTGGATTGTGACAAAATTCTTTGAAAGAGAGGTTTCCCTAGGAGGAGGACTACTACTCCCTTGACTTTCTGCTAAACGTTTTTTTTTGATCAATTTTTCAAGGTTATCAACTACTTTTACAGGTTCTCGATCAGGATGAGATCTGGAGTGAATTCTTTTTGGAGCCAGAAATTAAACTTAAAAATCCTAATTAATTATTTACAATTTTTTAAAACCTTTGAACATTTATCTCTTAAAATTTACATCTTTGATTGTCCAGAAATAAATTTTTCTTACTTAAGGAAGATAATTCATAAAGTTGGCAAAATTGTTCTTCCCCAGTACGGTCGCCACTATGTTATCACTCTGTAGTTTCCATAGGTTGTAGAATAAAAGACAAAGGTAACTACCAAACCACTTTGGAAGATGGGATCTATCCCTTCCAACTTCAGAGAGGGATCTCTCTATAGGATTTAGATTTGTTTGTTTTTTGAGTGTTAGGCTAGTTATGAAAGTTCAATGTTTGTTTGTTTGAAATATATGGCTGAATGAATGCTTAATTTTCCATTGGGCTATGGGGTATGTACTTAAAGATAAGGATTTATTTCATATTTTTATAAGGATTTCTCCACAGGGCATGGTAGTAAAACGGTTAGATCTATTTGAATCAAATGAAATGAATAAGATGAAAAGAGGGGAAAATCTGCTAAGCAGAAGAGCAATTAAGATTTCTTTTACTTAGTATCGGATGAACAACATGAAGATCATTGAAAAACCAGAGATAAAGTATAATGAAATAAATTATGTTCTTTAACTTTCTTTTAATGATTAGAATTGGAAACAAATGCAATGATTATAGAGAATAGAAAAACATTTGACAAAGAGAGAAAGCACATCACCAACAATCTGACACAAGAATCCTGTGAATAAGTCTCTTTTATTACTGGTCGATCCTTTGAAAATTTACACAATAGATCTTGGGTGAAAAAATCAACCCATAATACTTCGAAGAGAGAAGTATTTATATAACTATTTACAACAGATCCTGTCATAAATGATCAGGATATTATGGAGGAATATATAACTAACTAGATATCTAAATACAAAATGTAGGGATTTTGCAGATTTGCTTGGATCTCTGGTGCTGATTTGGTGGAAATGGTTGATGAATCATCTCTTTGACTTTGGCTAGCTTCTACTCCATGCTGACTAGAACACCAAAAATGTATCTACTCAAGTAACGCGCATAGATATTCCTACCTCTTTTTACTTGGGATGGAAATCTTGAGTAATTTCCTGTATATTTCATCCATCTATGTGTATTTGGAAAAGGTAGGCTTAGTGATGAAGATATGCTTGATTTCATGGTGAATTATTAAGTCTAACTGTAGCGGCTCTAGGAAATCTTTACCAGTGATGCTTCCCTCTATCCCTGCAAATTTTGAACTGTCCTTTTCCACTATGCTCATTTTCTGTTTCTAATCGGGCATAGTGATCAATTTGTCATTCAGTACTAACAACCTAGGAATCCCTTTCTTGTGTAGCACCTCAAACTTACTGAAGAACCTCTACACACCTATGTCCATCACTTGAGAGTTTTCTTCCAGCTGCAACATTAAGCATTTCTTCGTCAGAAACTTCTTGATCTCAAGGATGGTTTTTATCATGTCCTCAATATCTAGTTCTTCTAACTCCTTTTTGTTTTTGGAGTTTAGAAATCCAATAAGTTTAGTGGCCTTTGTGGGTCTTTCTCCCAATTCTTCCTTGATGATTTCAATTTATCCCCTAGATTTCTGTACTAATTCATGTTGCTAAAAAATGATCTGTATGGAGGGTCACATTTCTGACATTGATTTGCTGATATCTATCAAAATGTTTTCCTTAGCTTGGGCTAAGGTATTTTCCATGACAATCTCTTTCCCTAATTGTTGTAATTGTTGGTTGAGACTTTGAGACTTATTCATATCTAATTGATGACTGGCTTGGAACATTTATTTCAATTCCTACAATGTCTTTACTTCTTCCTGTAATTTTCTAATTTCTTCCCCTTGTATGGACATATCTTCCATGGAATTTACGAGTTTGTCAGATGCATTTGAAACTTGTACTAGAATTTCTGATGGAATTTATGCCGATGTGGACCCTTCTTCTGTTCTGATCCCTATTAGTGGCACTACTTCCAGTGGGATGATGGCCAACTGCATGTTTTTCTCCTTTTATTTTATCTGTTTTTCCATTTCTGCTTCCATTTCTCTTATTTGTGCATTTTTTTCCATGATTAACTTTAACATATCTTCTTTGTGGCTTTCAGTCTCATCCACTTCTTTGGTTTGTGAATCTTCTATAGCTGGAAGCTTCAACTGCCTTCAAAGAGATGTTATATCAACAATATTCTTCTTTAATAGCTTCCTTGACATTTGTTGGATCATACTCAATCTTAAGAACTGATTCTTCTAATGATTTTATTTTATTATGCTTAGCCAAAGAAGAAATCTTCTCAAGCTTTAGTTGGGACTGGATATTGTTTAGGGATACCTGCAATTTAGAAGCAATCATTGAGGTATTTGTGAAAGTTGAGTATATCATTTCTCTTGTCTTCCTATGCATATCCATCTGGGCCAATGGATGGACATCTTTTACATCAACTTCAAAATCATTCTTTTTGTAGTCTGCAGCTGTTCTTGGATGGGGAACTTGTGCTTATAATAATTCCATTTTCATTCTTCCTCTTTATGTGTCAAAATGAAAACAATCTGTGTTGAGCAGTGGACGTCTTCTTCCAGAACTGATTGTAGGTGTTGTTTTTGAGGAGCTCATTCCTTTGCTTGATCTGTTTATATTTTTAAAAAATATTTATCTTTTTTTCCCCATGAGTTGATTCAACTATTAGAGTAGTGTCTAGGTTTCTTTGAGATGTTGGTGATGATGGATAGCCTGCAACTAGACTGTTTGAATGGGTTCAAGAGTGTGGTCCCTCCAAGACTATGGTAGATTGCATTTCTCCCTCCTTGAGAAAATCTGTTGTATGATTGGTTTTGGCCCTCTTTATGTATACTTGGAAATCCTCAGTTGATACCTATGTGACTGACGGAGAAACCTCCTTCCTTTCTCTCTTATCTACTTGATTTTGGGATGTATTACTCTGTGAAGTGGTTGCAAAGATATGTTTCTCCTCTGGTTCTTGCAATGTGTTCTCCTGCCACTCTCTCTGGTTTATGTATCTTTCCATACCTAGCCTCTATGTGTGAACATAAGGAGTGGTCCTTTGTTTTATTATGAGTTCATAAATGACACCAAATGGGTCATATTCCCAAGTGAAACTCAGAGGAAACCTCATTTGTTTCAAGAGGTTATCAACTTCTTCTCCTGTTGATTTGTTGTTGCAGATGAAAGGTACAACCTGGGTTTTGATTCTAAGATGGTACTTATTCTTTGCTTCAAAAAAGTGAATGTAATATGAATTCACCATTTGCCTTGTGTATTCTAGTGCAAAAATCCTCACTGGGAGGTATTTGGGCAATTTGCAAGGAGTCATCTCACACCCATATACCCCTATCTCTGTATGATTTTGGTATAAATACCAATCACCTGTCTTAAGATGATTAGATATGTGCAATACCTTCTGAATTTATTCACTGATCCTTGGCTCTGTGCTGCTGTTCAACATACACACAACTGGGTGGATGAACTAATCTATGAAGTCCTTGAAGTTGTACTCTGCTGAATTTTTCCTCACCAATGAGGTCCATGATGTCACTGGCTGTGGGTTTCCTTCCTGGTTTAACTTCTGAATTGCACAGGGGAACCTGTCTGATTGGTAAAATAAAAACATGTAAACCAGAACTAAAGAGTATATGAACATCCCTTCGGTTGGAAATCTAAATAATTGATCATGAATATTATCAGCCAAAACTTGTCTGAAATTGAATTTAATGGAAACTCTTTCTTCTGTAGAAAATATGGATAGAAAACTTAAAATATGCTCATCTACCCATTCATCTGAGTAATAAAATAATAGGTAAGAAATCATGGATATGATCTGGTTGGCTTTGATAGTGAAAATGGAAGATGAGTAAGGTGGATTCTTCTTGGGTAATTGGGCATCTTCTGGGAGGAAAATATCAAAGATCTGGGCTCTTTGGGGGAAAGTCAGTTTATGGTATAGGTCATTTAGGGATTCAATGGAGAATGGGATGGATTATTTGTTTTTAGGGATCTGCAACATATGGTCGATGGATACAGAGGTGACTGTGAACAATGTTTCACCAGAGGAGGTCATGGCAATGTTTCTTTGGCCAGGAAACTAGCAGGCTTGACATCTGAGGGTAAATTCGGGGAAGCGTTGAGTTTCAGGAAACATGCATAGAGGTAAATTGGACTCCCAGAGTCCAATTTCATCACTTTGTTCAAGAAAAATGTCTTTTAGTCATGAGTGAAATTCGAAGAAGTCGAATTCGCACCTCGACTCTATGACTTTGTAATCCTTATTTGCCAGAGGGATGTGGTCCAGGTTGACAGGAGGGGGAAGGACTGGGTTCTTGGATGTATTTGTAGATTTATCCTTGGGGGACATAATTGACAGATCTTGTAGTACAATAATGGTAGAACTGTATTACCCAGGGAAAATATTCGCCTGTTGACAGTGATAGGTGGTGGCGGTTAATTTGACAGCTAGGTTTGGTGCAGTCTCCACAATGTCTCTATCAAAAAATGGCGTAACGAGATGTGAAACAGGGTTTTAAGGTGTACAATAGATATCCTTTATGGTGTGGGGTTGTTACAGGGCGATTAATGGTCACGAGGAACATTTTGATTGGATAACGGTTATGTAGTGTAGGACAGGTGGCGTGTAATGATAGGATTACGGTGGCGGGGTGAGGCGAGTGGTATCGGGTTTTGGTTTGGCAGATTTCAGAGGGGGGGTAGGTGGTAAGAGGAAATAGGAGGGGGGGGTCCAAAATGCTAAGGACATGCCACGTTAAATGGGACCGATGTGGAGGAAAACCACTTTTCGGACCTCCCCTGTCATTAAAGGTAGAAAGGTCAGGGGGGGGGTCCAAAAAAGGCTGAGGACCGTTGATCAGGAAAGAGATGGATGTAGTCAATGGAGACTTGTGCGGGAGTTAAGCACTACAAGACAAAATGTCTTGTCCGCTTCCAAACTTAGGATAAAAAATATGCGCCAAGCCTGTATTTTGCAACTTTACATTATCATTTATTTTCCTAAGCTAAAGTAACCAAATTTAATCAACTAGGGGTATATGTTGAAATCCCCTTTCAATTTTCTTGAGATAAAAATCACCTAAGCTATCTATAACCTAGTCATCTAACACATTAATCCAACTTAGACTCTTGGATTAATTATTACTCTAACCTAACTACTTTGGCCAAGATTAATTTTTTTTACCAAACTTATTCTCTAACCTATAATTAATAAATTTTAAAAGTTTGATCATGATTAGATAGTATGATTCAAACCAATTTTATTTTGATGGGGTTTTCTTGTTTTTCTTTTTCTTTATTTATTTCTTTTATACCCTCTTTTCATTTTTTCTATTTTTATCTTTAGCTTTTTATTTTTATTTTTCTTTTTGGAAATCATTTGCAAAATGAAATATTATTTACAATGTAAAATAAATGGAGGAAGGAATTTCAATCACCAGGTGATACTATGAAATATAGGGTTATAACATATCAGATATCAAATAATATAAAAAATATTTATCAGAGATATAACCATAAACACAGAGATAGAGTAATACACAATTTCTATTTATGAGGGAAATGTACAAAACTGTGAAATACAAAGTGAAAGACTCACTAGAATGGTGGCATCTTATCTCTGAGAAGAGATGTGACAGATACTCACATTCGCAATTAGATTAATTTACAATAAGGATCCAAAGTCATTTTTATCATAAAGAAAATCCAAAACCCTAACTCCAGAAGATGAAAAGACAATAGTTATGCGGACCTTGTTTTGGATAGTTTGGCGTATCAACTTCCCAGGGGCATAACTTTGGAATACAATATCTATTTGGGGTGCACGATAGATTGTTGGAAAGGTATCATCGAGGAGATTCATTTTGGGGGCTCAACTATAGCCTTTATAAATCATTGAGGTGCTCGATCCCCAAAACAACTTCATTTAGGCCCTCAAAATGGCCTTGGAAGTTTAGAACCGAAAAAATGATAAAAATAGTAAATTGCCAGAAGACTATTTTGAGCTAGTTGGAATAGGTGGGTGGCCACCGATATCCACCTATATCAATCCTACCTCCTTAGGAAGTAATGGTCTCCATTTCATTGAGTTCTAGGGGGAGAGGGAAAAATGTTTGCTGAATTTGCATCTTCATGAGATGCTTGCCTTACTGGATAAGTTGCACTGCTTTGCTTATTGAAGGCTTTCATGAACCGATGGATGGAAGGGTTGGACCTTTTTAACCAGTCTAGATACATGATATGAATATGTGAAGAATAAATGATTACACTTTTCTTCAATCTTTTCAATCTGCTTCTGCTAGAGAGAAGGTGCTTGGACTGAGGCTACAATAGTTGCAGTGTTCTTTTGTTCACCTTTTGAATATACAATGAAGAAGCTGAATTTTGTAGTATGAGATACTACCTTGAGGCACTGTTTAGGTGGGACAATAGTTGGAGCTACCTTTAGGTGGGACAATAGTTGGAACTACCTATGGTATCCTGTAGAGATGACCCCCCAGAGTAACAATGACACTACGGGATCGAGACTCGTAAATAACATGGTGCTTCCACATATATGGCTGGCCCAAAAGAACATCACAAACACCACTACTACATATGACCAAATTTACGACCATTACACCACATAGCCTTGTAATGTTTCAACTACAACATGGACAACAAGTAAAAAATACATTGCCAATTAATAAACCTCATATAGGACTTAGTAAATATATATTTCAAAAATTAAACAAATCAAATACATTGAAAAATTGGGAAATAACTAGGAAAATGTGGGTAAACAATTTACTTGTCTCTTTATCTTTTAAAACAAAGGCTAAATCAACTTCCCTATTTGACGTAAGATCAGGAAATTTATCTCGATGACGATGCACTGTTTTAATCATCTTACTCACCCCTTCCCATGATAACCTACTGAAGTATTCTTCAGTATATTCTATCCAATGCTCCATCCAATCAAGGTTGTTTGCAATGTATAAATGTAAAGCATACCACTCTCGAGCAACTATATGATAAAATAATAATTTAATATCATTAATTATCTATTTTTAATAAAGGAATAGTTTAATATAATTCAATATGCATGAATAAAAAATGTAAAAAATCAGTATGATAAAATAAAATTGGAAAAATGAATGTGTAATATATTAAATCTATGTCAACATCTAATAATTACCTTTCACAGTCCTCATTTTACCTTTCCCCAATAGGAGCTCCCCTTCAAATTTGTTGATGGAGTTGAGATGCCAAATGCGAGGCACATTAATATTTTCTTCTAATTTAGGTAGATATTGACTAATATACACCATGAATTGATATACCATATATCCCTCAACCATAGAACCCTCCAGACATGCTCTTTGTTTAAAAAAATTCTTCAATGACTTCAAATGCCTCTCCACCATCCACATCGACCTTGTGTGTACTAGTCCACATAATTCAATCTCCTCAGCTTGGTGTATGAGGTAGTGTTTTTGTGCATTGAAAAATGTTGGAGGTAGATACTGTTGCATTTGACACATTAGTTGGGGAATTTCTCTCTTCCAATACCTTATATCTTCTTTATGGATTTATTTTGATGATAGCCACCTACACATGTCGATGCAATAAAATAATATCAAGGCATACATAAATTTTCAGATAAAACATAATATGCCAATAAGTTCCACTACAAATCACATAAGAAGTACATTTTCCTTATAAAACATTACTTACCTCATCTATTTTCCAAGTACATAAATATTTTTTTTTATGTTGTTGTCAAAGTTGTCTGGGAGAGATAAAGGTAGAACATATTGTAACAAAAAACAAATAATTATTATTTGTTTCCAAAAAATGCATACCAATAAGGAAATATATTATAACCTACTAATTACCTTAATGAAT
>ML777312.1:102721-116908 GCA_009831015.1 Picea engelmannii | reverse complement strand
GTCTGCATCGATGATCTTTCTTTTGATAGTATTTTCTGAATCATATTCTGAATCAGGATTCAACTCCTTGTCTTTGATCTCAAACACCAATGATTCTTTTGAGTGACATTCATCAGTGTTGTGGGAGGGGATTTTTTGTAAATAACACCACTTTCCAGTGTCCTTTGTCTTTTCGTTACCCTTCTTTTCCTATGGCTTGGACGGGTTTTCAGGAGGATGTTTGTTAGGGTCTTCTTTATCATACTTTGGATGTTGCGGATTTGCAGACCCAAACTCCCTTTTGTTCTGGTTCCTAATTTTTTTCTTGATTTTGACAACATATCAATAGAAATCTCCCAGTGATGAGATGTCTATGAAATCCATTTTGGTTTGGATGTACCTATGCAAAGATCTGCAGTATTTCAAAATCAAATGCCGCTTAGATTATTTGATACCCATATTGGTGTGCAAGGTATGGAAACTATTTTTGAACTCCAACACTATTTTTCCCCTCTCTTTTTGCAACGTGGACCATCTCATGTATTGGTCATCATAGTTACCAACACAGTAATATTGTTCCTTGAATGCATCCACAAAAAAATCCCAAGTGGGATCGACCCCATATATTGCTAACTCCTCTGTGGAAATTTTCTCCCAGTAAGTTTCCCACTAATGTTTGACATGGGGGAGAGCCTTCAGGAGTGAGAAGGTGATCTTTTCCCTACGGGAAAAGTTGTGAACATAGAAATAACCTTCTTGCATATTTAACCGTTTTTCTAGGGCATCCACATCTATCTGACCTTCAAATATGGGAATGTCAAAATTAACATGTACATTGAAAGGAGTGGCTCCTCCAAAGTGGTTGTTTGATGAAGAGATAATTTTTATTATTGACAGACGTTGAAGGATGTGGGAAAAATTCTCCATCATTTCGTCCCTCTGTCGCGTGAGAACTTGCTCAAGCAATAGATTAATATAATCGTCTGCTATATCATTTTTCTTTTCTTTCACCATGGAGGGTTTCTTGGGTGTGAGAGAGTGATTTTCCTTAAGGGATACAATCTTGAGACTCAACTTGCTATACTCGTACCTCGTTAGAGACATGCACTAAAAAATGATCAAGAGCAACCTGCTCTAATACCACTAATCCATATTATTTTTGGCAAAATGAGATTGGAGATATAATAAAGAAATGTATAGATATATATCAGATATCCAATAATATAAATATATTTATTATATATATAACCATAAACTCAAATATATAGTAATACACAATTTCTATTAATGAGCGAAATGTACAAAACTGTAGAAATATAGAGTGAAAGACTCGCTAGAATGGTGGAAACTTATCTCTGAGAAGATATGTGATGGCTACTCACATTCGCAAAAATATGAATTTACAATAAGGCTCCAAAAACATTTTTATCATAAATAAAATCCAAAACCCTAACCGCGGAAGATGAAAAGCCAACAATTTTGTGGACCCTGTTTTGGGTAGTTTGGTGTATCAACCTCCCGAGGGTGTAACTTTGGCATATGATCTTTGTTTGGGGCACACGATATCTCGTTGGAAAGGTATCATCGAGGAGATTCATTTTGGGGGCTCATTTAGAGCCTTACGCTATGATCAAGGTTCTCGATCCTGAAAAACTTCATTTAGGCCCTCAAAATGGCCCCAGAAGTTTAGGAACCGAAAAACTACTAAAAATAGTAAATTGCTAGAAGACTGTTTTGAGCCATTTGGAATAGGTGGGTGGCCACGAATATCCACCTAGAACAAGTGAATTTTATAGATTATAATCAATTAATTTTGACTTATTTATAGTGCTTAATCATAAACTTGTTATGATGATCTTATATGAGGCACATGTTTTCTATTGATTGGACATTGAACAATGTCTCGATTGTTTTAATTTTTTTTTGTTGTTGTGGATCATTAAGCCTTCAATGTGGTTGAATTGATATGCTACCAGTTATATACGTTTTTCCCCGTGGCTTGAATGAATGTGTCTAATTTTTGTAAATAAAGTCCTGGTTATAATTGATATGACTTTACATTCAAAAGGGTTTGGCATGGACTAGTGTATCATTATTTTGTGAATACAATACCAAGTCCCATAGACTCTAATGTTTTCTAGAAGTTTATTGTTGGTTTATATATACATATCAACAAGATTTTCCCTTTACAAATATATACATGCATTTTTGAATAGATGATACATAACAATTTTGATTTTCTTGCCAATAAGAGGAAGCTTGTGCTCACACAAATCATGTTCTATTATGAATTGTTAAAACTTCAAGGTGGTTGAATTGATTATGATACTAGGGACATAAGTTTCATCTTTCTTCTTGAATGTATCATAAGGTTATTTTAAGTACTATTAATTAAACACCTTATTTTATTTCACACACTTGATTATCCTTGAAGACCTATGTTGATTTGAATCTTGTAAAGGCATAGTCTTTTAAGCGTAAAATCTCAAACTCATTGATCCTTAATGTTGGGAGTTCAATATAGAAGGAATTTTTTATGAATGAAAGAACAAGTCTTATAAATTATTCCACTTTTTAAAGGTGCATTGTTTGTTTATAGATACTCTTTCTATTTTTCTACTTTGCAAATGTATACGCTGATTTTTTATTTGTTCATACATACAAGAAGTATCGATATCCTTGTCTATAAGAGGAATCTAGTGTTGGTTATGTTAATGATTTTTTGTCATGGAGAGAGGTCAATCTTGATTTAGTATGCTTACTTCTCAAACTATTGGTTTCCAGAGGTCTATTACTTCTACTAGCATTTCCATATATATATATATATACTCATTTTCAAGTTGTGTAGATACATATAAGTATTGATTTGCTTGCTAGTTGGAGGAAGATTTTACTTTATCTATTGATGATTCTACTCAAAATCCTTGTGTGGGCCTTGGTTCTCCTATCTATACAAAGTTTTATTGATTTCATTTGATTTTTTTCCTCTAGCCTTTAGTTTCTAAGATGAAGAGTCTCATTGCTTTGTTCATAATTTGATGGTTCTATTTTAGCTTGCACATAGAAATATATTGGTGTCACGAAATATTCTAGTTGATTGATGGTGGCACGATTTAAATGATGATGCATTCTTACCTCTACAAATGGGTTCTTGATTTTCTTTGTATTGACTATAGTTTAGAAAAAAAAGGTTTTAAATCCATGGTTTTGGTGTTTTGCGAACACAAGAATAAGGCTTGTAGCTTCTCTTTCTTTCCATATGTCTATTATTTGTTTGCATGTACATATGCTAGAATTTTCCTTTACAAATATATACACTTGTTTTCAAGTTTCTCATGAATAGAGGTATTGATTTTTTTTTTTCAATAAGAGGAATCTTTTGTTGGTAATGTTAACGATGTCGATTATTTATTTTCTTTCCAATAAGAGGAACATTTTACTGGATATGTTTACCATTGTTTGTCATGAAGAAAGACACTCATTCCTTTAGTATGAATGTTGGTTAGAGTAATTTCATTGGCATTGGTTCATTTATCTATATGAAGTTTTATTGTTTTCATTTATATTTTGTTTTGGTAGTATTGTACTTCTAAGATGAAGAGTCTCCTTGCTTTGTGCAAAATTTGATGCCTTCTACATTATTCTACATAGAGAAATATATTACATCGGAAAATGTTCTAGTTGATTGATACTAAAAAATATAAATGTTGATTGATTGCTTGTTTGAGATGAGATTAAGAGTCTACTACTTTGTATATAATTTTATTATTTCTAGTTTAGCTCATGCAGAGAAATAGATCAACATCATGAAATGTTGTAGTTGATTGATGGTGCACAAATTAAATGTTTTCATCTTCTTGCATCTACAAATATCTTTATAGTTTTACTTGAATTGACTATAGATTCAAAAAAATAGGTTGATATCCATGGTGTTGGTGTTTTGTGAATGCAAGAACAAGTCCTGTAGCTTTTCTTGATCTCTATAGGTCTCTTGTTTGTTTATATATACATCTACTAGCTTTTCCCTTTGCAAATATCTACACTTGTTTTTGGGTTTTCCATGCATAGAGTCATTGATTTGCTTGGAAATAAGAGGAAGATACTGCTAGTTATGTTATTGATGTTTCTTAGAATCCATTTGTTAGGATAGTTCACCTATGTGTATGAATTTCTACTACTGTCATTTTGATTTTCTTTTGTCCACATTTCATGGATACAAATATTGATTTTCTTTCCATTAAGAGGAATATTTTATTGGTTATGTAAACCACTATTTCTCATGAAGAGATGTCATCCTTCCTATAGTATGCTTCTGACTACTTAAATTCCTTGTTTTGGCTTTGTTTCATCGATCTATATGAAGTTTTATTGTTGCCATTTTTATTTTCTTGTGATGGTCCTTCATTTCGAAGATGAAGAATCTCCTTTCTCTATCTAGAATTTGTTGCTTTATAATTTATCTTATGCCAAACTAATATCACAATGTATTCTATTTGATTGATAATGGAAAAATCTAAAAGTTGTTTGATTGCTTATTTTGAGATATCTAAGACTCACTTCGACATATACCTCCATGCCCAATTCTTTTATGATCTTGCTCAAAAATTTGTTGTCCTCGGGACTCTCATATCTAGATATATTTGAATATTCCCCCCTGGAACATAAATAAAGAATGAATCCACCTCAATAATTCCCTTCAATCAAATGACTACTATCTTTCCTATATCAATAGTTATTTCTAGGTTGTCCTCCAACCTAAAAACAAGAACACCCATTTGCTTCTCCTTCACTCGAATATATTTCTCTCCCTTACATTCATGGAATCATTGATTGATTATCTAAGAACCTAGCTAAGAAGAACATTAAAAATATCTTTAAGCCACACATAACCCTCAAACAATTACTTAGAAGCATCAAAGGAAAATTTGACCCATTTCTCTCTCAAGGTGTTTATCAAATTCCCATTTCTTGTGTCAAATCCTACATTGATTGATTGTGAAAGTATATTTACACCAAATAAATTGAATATATTCAATATGAAAAAGAAAAAATAGAAACAAAAAACAAGTTTGATTTATGTAGAAGGCATTTTGATATTTCTATATTGATTCCATCTTCTAGTAAAAGAAAAATGTGTACGATTTATCAAAAGTTGAATTGTGCATTTTGTAATATCCCGCAACCAATTTTCCCACTTCATGAAGATAATATTCCATACTTACATTCCCTGCAAAATGTAGTATCCCTTCACTAGAATTGAAATTAGTCGGGACAAATCCATGTATTATTTTAGAATATAAATTGTAGCATTTTGAATATCAAACATTTTCATTGCAACCTATATTTTAGAAAATAACAAGACATACATTGTATTAGTATCACTTCTATGCACATATGTAACATTTAATCATATGTTTTTCATTGCACATGGTGTCACCGGGCTAGAATTTTCTCCCCCGAGCATCCCATACAACCTAAGGAGTCTAGTCATTGAATGACACCGACATGACCTGGTGTGATAGGATTGACCAATAACCTACTTGCATCATCTGAAATATGCCTCACCATCATGTCGGAACGAACCCATGCCATACATATATAACCTTGAGGAAGTTCAAATGCTCGCTTCACCATAGGTGATGATGCACCATCACCACTGAACCATAAACACCTACATGCACCTATCTCGAGCCAAGCATACTTAGAAAACCAACTTCCCAACATGCAATCATTCTATCATCCATCTAGGATAACTCATGATAGTCACCGAAGATCATTCCCCTTATCATAGGTTCTTGTATAACTTCAATGAACATATCATCGATGTCTCCTTTCCATGGGTGATACACAATCTATAACATTTCCAAGTCACTCCATCCTCCATCGAGAATCCTAGCATAACTTCTTGTCGATTGGTCACCCATCCTACTAGACAAGACGTCCTCCTTGGTCCTCTCAACCTACACATTGACACATCATCTTGACCGTATAGTCGACATCACCCACGAATCATCCACCAAGGATACCAAATATATGGACTCATATTGCAACTTGTTAAGAATGCCCGACACACCCTCCATCACACAAAATCGAGTGTTCTCTTAGCCAACTTGTCGATCGATCACATCTTTGTGCTCATTGTGATAGTGTGTGCCTTGCATGAGCATTGGAGGTATTACATTCTCACCCACTTGAAATCATTGACGTCCTCATCAACATGGCTCCATCAACTCATCTGATGAAAGGGGTATTGGTGGTGGTGAAGAGAGAGTTATGTAATGTCCATTCAAATGATTCTCCAATACCATCTGTCACGCATATAGACTTATCACCCTTAAGTGTCCCATAGCACCCAAGGATTCTAGTCACCTAGAGACATCGATATGACCTCACGTGCTAGGATTGACCAAAAACCCACTATTATCATCCAAAAAACGTCTCACCATCATTTCCTAGTGAACCCAAGACAAACATCTTTAACCTTGCGAAATTTTGAATGCTCACTTCACCATAGGTGATGTTTCACCATCGCCACCCAACCATTGACACCTACACATGCCTCCTCTGAGCCAAGCACACTCATAAAATTGACTACCCAACATGAAATTGTACTATCATCCATTTAGGCTAACTTGTGATAGTCACTGAGGATCATGCCCCTTCTCATAGGTGTTCACATAAATTTAATGCACATACCATCGTTGTCACCTTGACATGTGTGATACACAATCTACTGCATTTCCAAGTTGTGCCATCCTTCATCGAGAATCCCAACATAGCATCTCACCAATTGGTCACCCGTCCTACTTGACAAGATTTCCTCCTTAGTCCTCCCAGCATACATACTGATACACCGTCCTGACCGTCTCATAGACATATCTTACGATTCGACCAAGAAGGCTATGAAATATAGGGACTCGTTATGAAACTTGGAAAGCATGCTCCACGCGCCTTCCATCGCACCAAACCAAGCTTGATCTTAGCCAATTCGTCCACCAATCACATCCCTGTTCCTATCTTGACAACGCATGGCCTACATGAGCATTGGAGGTCTTACACATGGTTTTTCTTTGGTTGCAATACTTTTCTTGTTTATTAATTTTATGTTTACATTGCATATCTTGTTACTGACATAATTACTAATTCATATGTTCATTTAATAAACATTCATTTCATGGATTGGAACCCTTTCTTTGTATTTCTATCATTTCTCTTCCACGCACTAAATCTCTTTCCTTTTTTCCCTTCCACCCTAGAGTATGGATTCTATAGAACCAACAACTATAGAGTTGGCAAATAAATCTAGCTAAACGAAATGCATGACTTTGCAATAAGAAAATCACATATGAAACAAATTGATCTCATACTTTCTATATTACATGTTTTTTAGTTACATAACTTCTATTGCAACCCTAGATATTGCTTGTTTGATGCATTTGTCGTCTTTCTCCACTTTAGTTATAGATCGATTGAGATATTCTAAGGAATAGTATAACATTTTTGAACTTGCTAATAGTGGTAAGACTTTGTTTCTCTTTTGTCAATGAGAATTGAATTGAATAATGGTTTGCTAGAATATTTTCATTGTTTATGTTTGTTGAATCATATTTATATAGAGTGCCTCTCTCAACGTCACCATAGTCTCAAAACATTTAATGGCTTGGGGGAGATGTTTTCTACATAAAATGGATTTCTAGCTACATCTCCATTTCCATTTATGTCTGGTCATCTAACAAAAATGTGTGATACCTCGAATTCAATGCAAAGAAATTTGGATATGAATATAACATATTTTTTCATGATCAAAACAAAACATGTGGTCATTATGATCATCTATTTTCATACATATTACAAGACACTAGGTAATCATATTTTCTTGTAACAACTCTCTCAGATTGTGTACTTCGACCTTCAAATATTCATCTTGACATGGTGTCCATATAAGAAGTTATCTCTATGGAAAATTTGGTCAAATGTTCTACTGGTTTTCTTGATTTTCATGATTTGTTGTTTGAATTTGTTTTCTGGTTAACACATCACTTTGAAATGGCCTCCTTGAGAGAATTTTTGGCATTGACATTTTATAATATATTTTTTGTGCAAGAATTAAGATCAGTTAGATGAGATCAGAAAAGAAAGATGTTTCTTGGGAAGGGAAGATGAAAGTTGGATTTGGCACAAAAGAATGGGCCATATGAACTTGGACAATCTTATCAAAATCAACAGAAAGGAAGGAGTAAGATAAATTCCTGAAATCTCAAAACCAACAAGCACTATGTGAAAGTACTATCAACAAGGAAAACAAACAAGAGATGAGTTTAGGAAAAAAGAATACTCTACAACAAAACCATTGGATATTGTACACATTGATCTATGTAGACCGATGAGAAAAAAGGGCTAAATGGTGAAGAGTACTTCATGCTACTTATTGATGATTACACAAGAATGGAAAAAGTCTCCTTCCTCAAGAAAAGTCAAAATTATTTGAATGTTTTAGGATATTTAAAGACATGGTTGAAAATGAGATTGATTTGAAAATCAAGTGCTTGAGATAAAAAAATGGAGGTGAGTTCACATCAAAAGAATTCAATGATTTATGTGAATAAAATTGAATAAATATATGATTCTCAACAGCCATGACACCTCAACAAAATGGAGTCGTTGAAAGGAAGAACAAAAATGTACAAGAAATGGCTAAAATCATGTTGAAAGATTCCAATTTGGGTGATATATTTTGGGTACAAGAAATACATAAAATCGTTCACATCTTGAACAAAGGAATGATTAGAAGTAACAACGACAAGACTCCTTATAAACTATGGAAAGAAAGACTTACGAACACCAATAATTTTAGAGTGTTTGGAAGAAAATGTTACATAAAAAGAGAAGACAATAAGATTGGAGAATTTGAATCTTGGGTTGATGAAGGCATACTGGTTGGTTATTGAAGGAAAATCAAGGCATATAAATGATACAAACTAAGACTCAACAAAATAGTGGAAAGCATCAATTTAAATATTGATGAAAGCATAAATTCAAAAAGGCAGGAAGCAGAAGAAGAAGTATAGGAAGAAGTAGAAGAACCAGAAGAGAAGAAACTAGAGGTAGAGAAATAAGAAACAAAAAATAAGAAACAATATTAAATACCTAACCATCGGGTTTAGAAGAATCATCCACTATAACAAGTTATTGGAGATAAAAATGCATGAATAGAAACCATAGGAAGAAAACGAGAATGTACACAAAAACAAATACATCTATCATTATTGTCCACATTTGAACCAAGTATCTTTGAGGAAGCCAACAATAATGAACATTGGATCAAGGCCATGGAAGAAGAACTTAATCAAATAGAGAAGAATGAGACATGAGAACTGGTTCCAAGACCTAAGGATAAAAATGTGATTGGTACAAAATGGTTGTTTAGAAATAAACTAAACGAGGATGGGCAGGTAACCAGAAACAAGGCAAGGCTAGTATGCAAAGGATATGCTCAAGTTGAAGGAGCATGTTTTGAAGAAATATTTTCTCTTGTTTCCAGAATGGAAGCTATCAAAATGATCTTGTCCTACGCATGTTCCAAAAGGATAAGAATATATCAGATGGATGTAAAATCAACATTTCTAAATTGATAATTAGAAGAAGAGGTCTACATAGAACAATTACAAGGGTTCCTAAAATTAGAAAAGGAAGATTATGTTTGCATATTGAATAAATATTTGTATGGACTTCATCAGACCCCTAAAGATTAGTATTCAAGATTGGACAAGTACATGCATCAACAGGGATTCATAAAGGGAATTGTAGATAGTAATATATACATAAAATTGGATCGAGAAAATACACTTATCATTGAAGTATATGTGGACGAAATCATATTTGGAAGATATGATGACACGCTGAGAAATGATTTTTCCAAAGACACGCCGAGTAAGTTTGAAATGTCCCTACTTAGTGAGTTGAATTTCTTTTTGGGACTCCATATATCTTATCTAGATAGCTAGATGAAGGTATTTTCATTTCCCAAACTATGTACATCAAATAAATGTTGAATAAGTTCAGAATGGAATATTGCAAACCTGTAAGTACTCCTATGGTGGCTGGTTTCAAGTTGAGTAAAGATGATGAATCTAAGGAAGTAGATTAGAGACTCTATAGATCGATGATTTTCACCCTACTCTATGTAACAACCTCAAGACTAGATGTGATGTAGGAAGTTGGATAGGTTGCAATATTTCAAACAACACTGAAGGAAACTCATGTTATGGTAGTAAAGAGGATATTCAAATATATCAAAAGAATAACATAATTTGGATGGTGGTATAAAAAAGGGAATGAGTTGACTATGGTCGCCTACACAAATGTAGATTGGGTAGGAAGAATTGATGATAGAAGAAGTACTAGTGGATCAGCCTTCTACTTGGGTGATTTTATGGTGTCATGGTTAAGTAAGAAGTAGTCCTTAGTATCCTTGTCTATGAAAGAAGAAGAATATATTGCAACAATAATATGTTGCACCTAGGTTCTCTGGATGAAGAAAAACCCACAATACATACAAATAAAATATGATGATCCTATTTCAATATTCTGTGGCAATACCAATGCTATAAGTATCTCCAAAAATCTAGTGATGCATTCCAATACCAAGCATATTCCTATCAAGTTCCACTTTCTACGGGAACAAGTCACATAAAATAATATCAAGTTGGGGTACACTGGGACAAAAGAAAATATTGTAGATATCTTCACCAAACCTCTCCCAAGGGACACCTTTGAGTATCTTTAATAGAAGTTGGGAGTAGCTACTACCTCACATTGATCTACACAACAACTTGCAAAGAATATAGGGGAAGATAAATCATCAGGGGGAGTTACCTTTTTCCATTGATGTCAAAGGAGGAGAGAAACATTAGAAGCATGAAAACAAGGGGAGTGAAGCATGAAGACAAGGGGAGCAATGATCACAGGGGGATTATGAGTGTTGCCATCAATGCCATTGGTTTTCATTGATGTCAACCCTAGAAGAAGTCCAGAAGACTCTAGAAGTGATGGGTGTATTTGAAGAAGTCTCCAAAGTGGTCCCCTTATGGCATAACTTTAAGCATAACCCTCATGGGAATATTATTTTAATAAGTCTAAAAGAATCCTAGGAAATGTGGTTCAGTGGTTAAGAAGCCCCAGAGGTGTGGTCATGAAGTCTGAAGTTAATTGAATAAAAAGAACATGAAGGACATTGAAAATGCATTTAGAACCTGCATGGATTGATATTCCTCGGCATGTCATTTCCAACGATAGGTGGCACACCACATGGTTCCTAAAGATTGATAATTTATGCCCTCTTAAGGATGAATCCCCGAAGGATGGTCAAGAAGCCCCATATCTAAGGTCAAAGAAGTTACAAGTTGGCCCTAAAGTCAACTAAAGGATCAATGTTGTTTCAAACAAGAAGTTACAAGTCAGATCAAATATTAAATAAGGAATTTACTTGGAAGGTTATAAATACACATCAAGAACCTCTCATTTAATCACGAAGAAATGATGTTATTTATTAGAAAAAGTGAAGTAGTGAAGTTGTATGAAGGAGGGAGTGATCGAAGTCACAGATTGGAGAAGTGTTTTCATAAAACCATATTTGAGTATACCCTCACAAGTGAGATATAAGGTGTCCAATGAGGACTCTACAAATTGCACAAGACATGTCACGTGAGGCCCTACGAGTTTCCTAGTCCAGTCTATCCAGGATGAAGAAAAGTTGAAGAAGGTTTGATGCATATCATGGTGATTTTGAGAACATGGTTTGGAGGATATTATTAGAGATATTGGCATGATTTTTAAGTATTTGTATATTTTTTTTATGATGATGATGATATATCAATATCAATGACATACCGATTCTCTTATTTATATTCAAGGGAGGAAGGAAGGGGCAAGGAAAGGGAGTTGTAGATTCCTTCAGGTTGGAGCTTGTAAACTGGGGGGTTGGAGACTCCTTCTAGTTGGAGCTGGAGAATCTAGGGAGTCGTAGATTCCTTCACATTGGAGCCTATAAATTAGGGTGTTGGTTCCTCCTTCCAGTCGATGCCGAAGAATTTTGGAAGTTGGGGCTTCCTATGAATGTAATATTTTGATATATAAGAAAGCATTCTCATTTTCTCCCATTTGGGTTTCCATGTAAAATTTGTATGTACTATGTATATGTGGTTATATGTGTATTCTATATTGAATGCAACAATATATCTCATGGAATCATAAGTGATAAATTTAATTCTTACATGTTGTGACTGAAATGGTAAAAAATGCATAATACTGATTCACCCTCCCCTCTTAGTATTTCCACAATTGGTATTAGAGCAGGTCCTTCAGAAATAGTCTAATCACTAGAAGGTAGATCATGTAGTTCACTAATAATGGAACAACACTATTTAATGGTTAGAACTATGCTTTCAAGAGTAGAAGGATGAAAAAGTTTGTGCAAACATAGGGATTTGATGTCTAGAAAACAATAGTAGATGAATACAAGGCACCTGCCACTCCTCCAATAGATAAAGATGGAAATAAACTTAGTGAAAAAAATTCAAAGGCTCAAAATTCTATTTTGAGTGGCCCAAATAGTTTATTATATTTCAAGGTTATGCATTGTAACTCTGCAAAGGATGTTTGGGAGAAACTTAAAAAATGTTTACGAAGGAGATACCAAACTCAAAGGAGATAATATTCAAATTTATAGAAGTCAATTTGAACAACTAAAAATGAAGGAAGATGAAGACATTGGAGCTTATTTTTTGCGAGTTGATGAAATAGTGAATGATATTAAAGTCTTAGGAGAAGAAATCAAAGAACCATTAATTTTTCAAAAGGTACTAATCTCTCTTCCAATGAGATTCGATACTAATATTTCATCCCTAGAAGAAAGAACATATCTTGCTACATTGAGAATGGATAAGCTACATGGGGTACTTACAACTTATGAAATGAGAACATAACAAGATAATCCATCCAAGAAGGAAGCATCTTTCAAAGCATCCAAGAAGACAAGAAAGAATAAGAAAAATTAAAAGTCAAACTATAGTTGTAATGATGATTCATGTGAAAATGAAGAAATATCCAACTTCATAAGGAAGTTAAAGAGAGGAACTGGAAAGTACAAAGGTAAGCTTCCTTTAAAATGTTTTAATTGTTGTAAAATTGGTCATTTTATTGCTAAATGTCCTTATGCTAAGAATTCAGACTATGATGAAGAAGAAGTTCCCAAGAAAGAAAATAAATACCAAAAGGGAAACAAAAAGGGAAATAAAATAAAAGTCTTCAAGAAAATCCTCTACTCAAGAGAATATAGTTTCTCATTTGATGCAAATGATGATAGTGACAATGACTCAAAAAGCGTTCTCTTTATGGCATTGGAAAATCAACAAAATGGTAAAGAAGATTAAGAAGAAGAAGGTGAATTAGATCTTGAAGTAGAACTAATTAGCGCCTTAAGTGAGCTAAAAAGAGAAAGGAGGAAAAAAAAGTCGATCAAGGAAGAATCGACCAAGCTAAAGGAGGGTTCTCAAAATAGAAATAAAAAATCTGAGGAAGTCCAAAAGATGATTATAAATCTAAAGGTCCAATTAGAAGAAGCCAAAATGATTGAAGAAATACTCAAAAACCAGTTGGAAGAAAAGGAGAAAATGAAGGAGAGTTTGGAAGCAAAAATAGTCTCACTAAGGAAGGAACTTTAGAAGATGTACATGCAACATAAAACCACCAAAATATTGGATGAAATCATCGATAATCAAAGGCCATACTATGAAAATTCTAGAATATGATACAAACAAAAACATAGTGAGAAGGGTTTGAGATCCAAGACAACAAAAAATGAAGCAGAATAAAAGAGTTATGAAGAAGTCTTTAGAGGTGCCATCTGTTAGCACCAAAAGTCACCTCTGGTTTGCGATAGAGGTAAGACTAGTACCCATCAGTTTATATGTCATGGTTAATGGATTTAAAGATGTCAAATGGGGCAAAATCAAGAGAATATCGCCTTAACTCAGAAAGTTGGGGCAATATGCACAAGAAAATGAGGTCTTGATTAACTTCATCCAACAAGTTGTAGTAAGGGTGAGTAGGAGGAAGAAATTGAGAAGAAGATGTAAAGATATGCTCTAGACATTAGGTCTTTCAATAGCCTAATGTAACACCCTGTTTCCCCCAGATTGTAAATATAAC
>ML777312.1:54568-78335 GCA_009831015.1 Picea engelmannii | reverse complement strand
ACTAACATAATTCATCTTGGCAGAGTTTTTGGTAGGTTTAAATTTAGCGGGAATCTTTTTATACATCTTATTAAATCTCTTCGAGAAGTCTAAAACATATTCCCCCTCTTCTCTCTTAAGTGCCCCAAATAATGTAATATAATAAAGGAGATATTTTTTGTTCCCCCAATGTCTTAAGAATGAATCATCCAGAGAAGCAATCCCGTCAACAGATCCAAGAGGCAAGTCGTTAAACCAATCCCTGGCATCACCATCAAGGCTCTGTACAAAAACTCTCATCCAAGTCCTTAAACCAATACCTGAATCTCTTGAAATCTATAAAAGGATGAAAGGTGTTCTTCTATAGTCACGTCTCCCTCCTCGATGAACTAGGGAATGTATTTAAGGTAGTATGTGGCTAGGAGAGCATTCATAGGCTGAGGTAAAACCAGAGGATCATATCTATCAGCCAATATCTCAGCCATCCTATTCCTAGGAGGATTAACACCCGCCATTTGGATGAGAACTGGAGGAGAACTGGAGAAGAACTAGGAGGATATGGAGTTCGGACATGGGAGATGGGAGGTGTGCTCCTGGGAACAAAGGTAAACAACTGATGATCTGGAGATAAGGCCTCAGGGCTTGAGGGAATAAAGGTTTCCCTCACTATAAAAGAAGTAACTTTAACAGGAGGAGTGGTGAAACTGGGAGAGAGGTAATCAACAGGAAAACTCCTAAAATTTGAACTTCTAGGAGCTCCAATAGATGGTGTAATAGGAAATTGAGAAACAACTACTAGAGTTGCTATAGGAGAATAATGAAAGTTAACAGAATCACCTGGTTCAACGGTAGAAGTACCCTCCTGAAGGGTCTTTTGTCTTCTGATAATTTTCTCTGGATAAACTTCAGGTATCACTAAAGGCAGCTATGGAGTAGACCTCGTGTGTCTGCCTCTGGAAGCCACAACTGAAACCATGGAGTCACCAGGTACACAGTTGCAATATTCAATGTTTTGAGTTCTGATGCACCTTTAGAACCAGTAATATTTGTCTTTCAATCCTAGGGAAAATCTTCAATTTGTCCCCGTAAACGACGATAGAAATGTTAGCACCAAAATTCACCTCTGGATTGCGGCAGAGGTAAGCCCAGTACCCATCAGTTTATATGTCATGGTTAATGGATTTAAAGAGGTCAAATGGGGTAGACTCGAGAGAATATCGTCTTAACTTAGAAAGTTGAGGCAGTATGCACAAGAAAATGAGGTCTTGATTAACTTCAGTCAGTAATTTGTAGTAAGGGTGAGTAGGAGGAAGAAATTGAGAAGAATATGTAAAACTCTACTCTTGACATCAGGCCTTTCAACAACCTAAGGAGAAAAAAATCTGAAACCAAGATCCACTTGAATTCAAAGTTTCAGGAAACTGAAAACGCTATAACTGCACTGCAATCAAATATTCATTACAATACAGTTACCACAATCCATGCAAATACTTCGATCATGAACATTCAATATAAGACGCAAGTAAGATGGAAATAGAAGTTGGATTCCATTAAACAAGAAATCTCATATCAAGTTACATAACCAAAGATCCAAAGATTCATTAAAACATTACAAGATGGGAGTTTAGCTCTACCATAGACCTTAACAAAATATCAAAACTGAGTATTTATACTCAGAAAAAATTTCCATCACCAGGAGTGTGACTTGGCTATTGCAATCAAAGATTTGTATTTGTGTCTCTTCTTCTAGTCTACATTTGCATTCTTCTGTCAGACATTATCTCATACCAATATGGGCTTTGCAGGAGATATCGTTGACAAGGGAAATTTGGGCTGACAGTCTACCTCCACGACTATCTTTTCAATGCTTTCCATTTATGGGGTGAAACGAGGTTTCAAGCACCTTCCCCATTTCCATTAACTAATTTCATCGAGATTGAGATGAAACCTGACACCCATGAATGCTCTAGGAGATGTTCACGACATCCTTCAAGTCAATCCTGATGCCTTGAGACCATGTAGATCTTCCCCTGTGAAAATACGGGAACCCTCATCTTCTGGAGTGGCTCCTCTCCATCGCTTCATGTGACCTTGGGTCATGACTTGGGGCTTATTTTCTTGAAATTTCGGGACTTTGCATTTTGAGAATCTTCATTCCACTTGATTCCAAATATCCCGATACTTGAACTTGCAAAATGGCCCATCCAGATCGATGGTCGGACCCACTTCGAATTTGACGACCACGATCGTCTCCCCAAATAACCTTAGTCTCCAACCTCCCAATAGGCACATGCCCTTCTTTATATCCTTTCTTTGCATATGATTGTGGGTTGTGACCATGGGCCCAATTCCCAGGCACTTCGTGATTTCACGTTTCACGAATTTGTGTTGTGCTCCATGCTCAAACCTTCAAGTTGTGAAATCACGATATCTCAGATTAGTTTCCACGCGTCCCCACTGGATCAGACAAACCATATGAATATCAACATTTCGGGACCTCGAAATTTCAGTACTCGAGAAATCTACGCACTCCTTACTTCATTTTTCCTGAAATGACTTTATCCGTGGTTCGGATCCGGTTCCACGCATCCTGCTGGATCGAACAACTCCTGCTGATTTCAAGCTTCAGGGATTCAGATTTTTTACAAATAACTTCAACAACGCTCCGAACTCCCGATTCCCGCGCTTATAATTTTTCGTTGATCTTTGAACTTCGAAATGAAATTTCCTCCGCCAAAATAAACTTTCTTTCTCGCTTGATTCAAGTCCATATTAGACCGCTCTAAGTGTTGCTCTTGTGCTTATGGCTCCGGCCTCTATAAACAAATACTTGGATGATTATCTGAGGGCTAGAGAAAACAAAAGGATTGGTGATAGAAGTGGAGAGGGAAGTGATCAACCTTAGAATAAAATAGAAAATCTTAGGGCCGAGACTTCTTAGGTAAGACAATCAAGGAAAAATAGGTCGCCCAAATGGATGAAAGCGAATAGAAGAGAAACTTCAAGCTGAAAGGAAAAACTTAATCTAGGGCCTATGTAAAGGAGAGAGACAGGGAAAAATTATAGACCTAGGTAGAAACCACAAACCCACAAGACCTTGACAAGTTTATGTGATAACACCATCAAGAAGGAATAAGGAAAGTGTTCAAAGGAGAACAATAGGGCAATGGAGAAAACTCAAGAAGAAAATTATAGAAGAGCTACACCACCTATAATATCCAAAACACAGAATCAACAACTAGCAATTGAGAGAACTCAAGAAGAAGATTACAAAAGAGTTGAACCACTTAGAAGATCCACACACTCAGGTATCAAACAATGCTTCTTGGTTTATTTTATTATTGTAACAATTTTGGGCACGGGGCTATAAATTATAGAGCCTATTGTAATAACTAAAAAAACTATGAAGGCTACTCGAGAAATAATTATCTTAGAAATCCTCATGAAGCATACAACAAAAAGTATAACAGTTTTGGCTCATTAAATAATGAAGTAGAATGCTACAAATGCAACAATTTTGTACACATGGATAAAGATTACAAATTGATTATTCTTCCAAAGGAACCAAAGAAGTGTTTCAAAAATCATGTAAAAAAATCATCAAGAATATGGAAAAGGAAGCAATATAATATGAATATCAAAGAATTTGTGATTGCTCTACAAGCCCAAAAAAGAGAGTGAATGGTCTATTGATAGTGGTTGTTAAAAGCACATGACAGGGGACAAGGACATATTTGTAACTGTAAGGAAATAAAATGACATATCAGTTTCATTTGGAAATGATATTTCATCCAATATTATTGGAAAGGGCATAGTCAAGCTTGGAAACAAATATGTCAAGGAATAAAATGTTCTACTTGCTAAAAATATGAAGCATAATATTATAAGCGTGAGTCAAATGTGTGACCAGGGACACACACACTTCTATTCAACTAAAAAAAAATTGAAATAAGGAAAGAAGGATCAGATAGATTGGTGGCCACAACAGTAAGAAATCCAAACAACATATACATTTTGAATCAGATCGAAAAAGAAAGATGTTTCTTTGGAAGGGAATATGAAATTTATCTTTCAAATAGAAGAATGGGCCATATGAACTTTGGAAATATTGTCAAAATCAACAGAAAGGAAGAAGTAATAAAAATTACTGAAATATCAAAACCAACAAGTACCATGTGGAAGTATTGTCAGCATGGAAAAAAATAGGATCTGAATTCATGACAAAGGAATACTCTACAACAAAACCATCGGAGATTGTACACACTGATCTATGTAGACAGATGAGAACAAAAGGGTTGAATGGTGAAACATAGTTCATGCTACATATTTATGATTACACAAGAATGACATGAGTCTACTTCCTCAAGAAAAAGTCAAAAGCATTCGAATGTTTTAGGATATTTAAATAGATGGTTGAAAATGAGACTGATTTGAAAATCAAGTGCTTGAGATCAAACAATGGAGGTGAGTTCACATCAAAATAATTCAACAATTTATGTGAAGTACATGGAATAAAAAGAAAATTCTCAGTATCTTTGACACCTCAACAAAATGGAGTCGTTGAAAGGAAGAACATACCTATACAAGAAATGGCTAGAATCATGTTGAAAGATTCCAATTTGGGTACAAAAAACACATATAGTCATTCACATCTTGAATAGAGGAATGCTTATAATTAACAATGACAAGAATCCTTATGAACCATGGAAAGGAAGATCGACAAACGCCAAGAATTTTAGAGTGTTTGGAAGAAAATGTTACATAAAAAGAGAAGACAATAATATTGGAAAATTTGATTCTCGGGTTGATGAATGTATACTGGGTCGTTACTCAAGCAAAATCAAGGCATACAAATGCTACAACCTAAGACTCAATAAAATAGTGGAAAACATCAATGTAAATATTGATGAAGCAAATGTGTTGAAGACTAGAGAAGGAAAAAAAATGAAAAAAGGCGGGAAGTAGAAGAAGAACTAAAGGAGGAAGAAGTAGAGGAAGAAGTAGAAGAACCTGAAGAGAAGCAACTAGAGGCAGAGAAAAAATAAACAAAAGAAAATCAACAGGATTTCCAGACACCTGCTAAAACACTTAACGATCGGGTTCAGAAGAATCATCCACTATAACAAATTATTGGAGATAAAAATACATGAATATAAACCAAAGGAAGCAAACAAACACAAACACAAACACAAAAGCAAATACATCTATCATTATTGTCCACTGTTGAACCAAGAAACTTTGATGAATCCAACAATGATGAACATTGGATCAAGGCCATGGAAGAAGAACTGAATCAAATAGGGAAGAATGAGACATGGGAACTAGTTCCAAGACCTAAGGATAAAAATGTGATTGGTACAAAATGGGTGTTCAGAAATAAAATAAATGAAGATGGATAGATAACTAGACTCAAGGAAAGACTAGTATGCAATGAATATGCTCAAATTGAAGGAGTAGATTTTGAAGAAAATTTTTCTCATGTTTTCAGAATGGAAGAAATCAAAATGATATTGGCCTATGCATGTTACAAAATGATCAGAGTATACTAGATGGATGTAAAATCAACATTTCTAAATGGAGAATTAGAAGAAGAGGTCTACATAGAATAACTAGAAGGGTTCCTAATGTCATAAAAGGAAGATTATGTTTGCATATTGAAGAAAGGTCTGGATGGACTTAAGAAAGCCCCTAAAGCTTGATATTCAATATTGGACAAGTACTTCCAACAACAAGGATTCAGAAAGGGAAGTGCATATAGTAATCTATAATAAAATTGGATCGAGAAAATATACTTATCATTGAAGTATATGTGGAATATCATCTTTGGAAGCTATGATGAGATGCTAAGTAAGAATTTTTCCAGAGACATCCAGAGTGAGTTTGAAATGTCCCTACTTGGTGAGTTGACTTTATTTTTGGGACTCCAGATATCTTAGCTAGATGAAGGTATTTTCATTTCCCAAACTAAGTACATCAAAGAAATGTTGAAGAAGTTCAAAATGGAATATTGCAAAACCGTAAGTACTCTTATGGTGACTAGTTGCAAGTTGAGTAAAGATGAAGAATTTAAGGAAGAAAATCAACAATTATAGATCGATGTCTGACAACCTACTCTATGTGACCGCCTCAAGACCGGATGTGATGCAAGCAGTTAAACATGTTGTAATATTTCAAGCAACACCAAAGGAAACTCATGTTATGGTAGTAAAGAGGATCTTTAGATATCTAAAAGGAATAACATAATTTGGATGGCGGTATCCAAAAGGGAATGAGTTGACTATGGAAACCTACATAGATGCAGATTGGGCATGAAGCATTGAGGATAGAAGAAGTACTAGTGGAACAACCTTTTACTTAGGTGATTGTTTGGTGTCCTGGTTAAGTAAGAAGAAATCATCAGTATCCTTGTCTACGAAATAGGAATAATATATTGCAAAAACAACATGTTGTACTCAAGTCCTCTAGATGAAGAAAACCGTGCAAGACATACACAGAAAATATGATGAGCCTATTTCAATTTTCTCTGACAACACGAGTTCTATAAGCATCTCCAAATATTTAGTGATGCATTCCAACACCAAGTATATTCCTACCAAGTTCCACTTTCTATGGGAACAAGTCACATAAAAGAATATCAAGTTGGAGTACATTGGGACAAAAGAACATATTTCATATATCTTCGCCAAAACTCTCCTAAGGGATACATTTAAGTATCTTTTACAGAAGCTGGGAGTAGTTCCTACCTCACATTGATATACACAACATCTTGCAAAGATGATAGGGGGAGATAAATCATCAGGGGGAGTTATCCTTTGCCATTGATGTCGAAGGGGAAGAGAAAGATCAGAAGTATGAAAACAGGGGGAGCGAAGCATGAAGAAAGGGGAAACAATGATCACATAGGAGTATGAGTGTTTCCATCAATTCCAAAGGGAGATATTGTTGGAAAATTGGTTGTCATTGATGTCAACCCTAGAAGAAGTCCATAAGCGTATAAAAGTGATGGGTGCATTTGAAGAAGTCTCCAAAGTGGTCTCCTTATGACATATCTTTAATCATGGCCTTCATGGGAAGACACTTTGAAGAAGTCTACAAGAAGCCATGGAAATATGGTTAAGTGGTTAAGAATCCCCAGAGGCATGATCATGAAGCCTGAAGTTAATTGAAGAAAATGAACATGAAGGGCATTCTAAATGCACTCAGAACCTTCATAGATTAATATTCCTCGAAATGTTGTTTCCAACAATAAGTGACACACCACGTGGTTCCTCACGATTGAGAATTTATGCCCTATTAAAGATGAAGACCTGAAGCACAGTCAAGAAGACTCAAATCTAAGGTCAAAGAAGTTACAAGTTTGTCGTAAAGTCAACTGAAGGAGAAACATTGTTGCAAACAAGAATTTATAGGTCGGTTCAAATATCTAGTAAATAATTTACTTGGAAGGGTATAAATACACATCAAGAGCCTCTCATTTAATCACCAAGGAAGGATGTAATTTCTTAGCGAAAGTGAAGTAGTGGAGTTGTGCGAAGGAGGGAGTGCTCAAAGCCATAGATTGGGGAAGGGTTTTCAGAAAACTCTATTTGAGCAGACCCTCGCGGGTCAGGTATAGTGTGTCTAGAGAGGATCCCACAAGTTTCATAGGAGACGTCACGCGAGGCCTTGCGAGTTTCCAATCCAGTCTATCAAGGCTGAAGAAACGTTGAAGAAGGTGCTCATCTCTTGATTCCAAAGCCGAGGAAGGTCTCATGATCTAAAGTCTTATGTATTATGGTTTCCTAATGATTAAAGGTATGTCTTTATGTTTGTTTTGAGGGTTATATATTGATAATTTTGGTATATGCTTGAGACATATCTTGGAGGTATTGACACATGGTTGAGGTACATATTGGATATTTTGGCACATGTTCAAGGCACATTTTGGGTATATGCTTTGAGGAATATCTTGAGGTTTTTGGAATATGCTTTGAGGTATGCTATATTATTTGAGGCACATATTGGATTTCTTGGCACATGGTTTGATACATATCATGGTGATTTTGAGCACATGCTTTGGAGAATATTCTTGGATATATTGGCATGAGTTTTATGTGGTTGTATAAATTTTGATGATGATGATATATCTGTATCAATGACAGATTTATTCTCTTATTTATATTAAATGGAGGAAGGAAGGGGGAAGGAAAGGGAGTTATAGCTTCCTTCAGGTTGGAGCCTGTAAACTAGGGGGTTGGAGCCTCCTTCTAGTTGGAATTCGAGAATCTAAGGAGTTGTACCTTCCTTCAGGTTGGAGCCTATAAATAAAGGTATTGGTGCCTCCTTCTAGTTGGTGCTGGAAAATTTTGGAAGTTGGTGCTTCCTATGAATGTAATCTTATGATATATAAGAAAATATTATGTGGTTTTCTCCCTTTTTTTTTCCACATAAAATTCTTGTGTATCGTGGATCCGTGGTTATATGTTTATGTTATCTTGAATGCAACAATATCTTGAATGGAATTATAAGTGATAAATTTAATGCTTACATGTTGTGATTGAAATGATAAAAATTGCACAATATATATTCACCCCCCCTTCCCCCTTAGTATTTCAACAATAGAGTCCCCAAGATTATTATGAGTGACAAAGATCTTATTTTCACTGGAAATGTTTGGACTGAGTTATTTTCTTGCTTGAGTACTCAATTGGAACACATCACATGTTACCATCCTCAATCCGATGGAAAAACTAAGATTTTGAATAAATTCCTAGAAGGATATCTTCATTTCTTTGCATTTGATAAACAGACACAATGGGTCAAGTGGTTTCCCTTGGTGGAATGGTGGTACAACACATACTTCCATACTTCATAAAAAATGTCCCCATTTCTAACACTTTATGGTTATCATCCTCCATCCATTACATAACACTTGAAAGGGAATATGAATATTCAAGCAATGGAGGAACACATAGGTAAACAATAAGAGGTTCTCAAACTATTGAAGGACAACTTGGTTATGGAACAAACTAGGATGAAACAACAAGCTGATCAACATCGTAGTGAAAGGGAATTTGAAGTGGGGAATTGGGTATTTCTGAGGTTACAACCATATAAACAAATGTCCCTCAAGAAACAAAAGAAGGAAAATAAATTAGCACCCAAATATTATGGCCCCTATAAAGTTTTGTAAATGATTGGATATATGGCTTACAAATTAGATTTGCCTCCATCTTCATGTGTACATCCAGCCTTACATGTTTCTTGATTAAAGAAGGTCATAAAAAACAAGATCCTAGTCTAAACTATTTTAGCAGAGATTAATGAAGAAGGGAAAACCACACTAGAACCATAAACAATCCTTGAAACAAGGATTAAGCAGTTGAGAAATCCAGAAATTACAAAGTACCTTGTGAAATGGAAGAACCTACCAGTGAAAGAGACGACATGTGAAGATGAGTTCTTCTTGTAGAAGCACCATGGTTAGTCAAGTGTTGAGGAAAACACTTGTTTGAAGGGGAGGGTCATGTGAATCCCTAGACAAAGCCCCATGTTATGTATACAATCCCCTATTAATCCCCTTATTGAATTATTACATTTATAGTGTCACATTTGTATGTAGGATAGAACCCCTCATTGCACCCTTTCATTATAATTGTACCCCTGTGTTGAGTTGAGGAAAAGGTACAAATATCATCCTTATTCCCATGGTTTATGATATAATCTTGATTGACTTTTCTATTAATTAGGAGTAACTAGGATAGGAAATGGTTAAAATGTATTCTAAAAATATTATTGAGTAATATTAGATACATTCTAATATTCAGTTGGAATTGTTTGATTTTATTGAAGGAATGGATAAATATTATCAAATCCAAGATAGCTAAGGAGATTTTGAATATGCATAGGCTATTGGAAGTCAAAGACATTAGGAACAACACAATTTTGAGGAAGATTAATTCTTTATTTTGTAATCTTTATAAATAGTAAAAGCAATCCCGAGGATCTCTCGATCCTCAGGATAGCTTAATTTACCCATATCATTGTAATATATAGAGGATAATGAATCCTGGAAAGGATCATCTAAGAAATTTATCCAAGCATTCAGAACTCATAATTGCTTTGTGCAAGCAGTCTTTTGTAAATGTTCTACCAGTTATGGAATTAATAGAAGCTTTTGGTGTTTTCATCATTCTTGCATACTAATTTTATAGTAGTAGTGCTTATGAGGACCGAGGGCCCAGTCTGAAGGAGTTACTGTCTCAATCTATAATTGTATCAGTTTGATTTCCGTTCTGTGATTTAAATCTCTTTTTCAATAGTTAAGATAAATGCATGAGTGTGTTGATGTTTTTATATTGTTTTCTTACAGAAGATAGGTGCTTCATTAGAATGTTATCGATTGTTGTTCCAGTTTCCATTGCTGTAGTTTACTTCTTGACAGTTCCTCTCATATTCACACGCACTGTTCCTTTCGCTTAAATTAACATTCGTTGTTCCTTTCACTTAAATTAGCAACTGTTGTTCCTTTCACTTAAATTAGCATTTGTTGTTACGTTCGCTTAATTCTGTATTTGTTGTTCCTTCTCAATTTATAGTACTTATCTATTTCTTTCCAACAGGTTAAATAATTGCCGATAGATCAGTTTATCAAGCTTTTCATAGATTCAATTATTGTTTCTTAATTAGATCAATTCAACAATTCAATTAATGCCTTTAATTCACAGAATGTTATAGATCGAATTTCAATTCTATTAAGTAAGATCTTAGTTGCATAATTTTAATGAATGTGTGAGGGACTTGATTGTCGATAAAATTAGATTTGCTTTAACTACATGATTTTAGCCTCTATAGCTATCTGCATAGACTTTGCTGATATTCTTGAAATAAAAGATGAATCCTCAGGTTGATAAATTAATGTTAAACTAAGGTTGTTTTTAGGACATCTTTAGAGTCCAACACCCTGTCTCCTATATATATACCTAGGAGAACTAGTCTTAGGATCAGTTGGCCCTCGACCAAGTTTTGGGGAAACTTCGGTCAAATTTGACCCACTTTTGGACCTCGACACGTTGGTCGAGGAAGGAGCGCCCAGGCGAAGATGAGATCATGTATCTCACCGATTTTGAAAGTTAAGTGGACCCAGTAAAGGGTCCTCTAGGATTTTTGTAACGAGTTTATGGGATGTCGGCCCATGGGGTTTTCCCATGTTTAGGCCTTATTGTAAGGGTTTGTAAAATATAAATAAAGAATAATGTATTGTATAAGTAGCTAGCAAGAGAAGTGAATGTAGTTTTGTGTGAACACAGTTGCTTTGTGCAAAATGAATGTATGTGTGTTAAGGCTTTGTGCTCGATAGAGAGTTGGCTCTGTGCCTTGAACTAGTTTTGGAAGGAGGATCTGGTGCTCAGTGTGTAGATCTCCTGTTTGGTGTGAAGATCGACTCCGTGGCTTAGTGCACGTGAGTGAATGAATGTAAGATTCAGACGAATAATAAAGAGGTGAAGCGGTTGGTGGACGTAGCCCCACACTGGGGTGAACCACGTATATCTGGTTTTCTTTGTGCTGTGTTATTTATGTTATGAATCTACTTAGTGATTTTATTATGATAGATAGATATTTTGTTGCTTAAGTGATATTAATTGTGTTGATGAATGCTAGATTTAATCTATAATGCTAAGTGTTGAGTACTCAGGGTATATTATCAATTGTTGTTATTGCGTCGATCTATTTTTGGTTATTCTCTGCGGTGTTAATAGGGTTAATAAACTAATGCATGTCACTTCCTAAGCGTTAACAGAATACCCTGTGAAGTGCTATTATCATAGATCTATGTCCCAACCTGGTTACAGACACGTGCGTCCTGTAACCCCCCCTGCTTCTACCTCGGGTGAGACTTTTCCTGCTTCGCAGGTGTTGTTGAAAGGGTTGGTAGTTGGGGTTTTGTTGGTGCGCTGTTAAGTGTTGAACCCTGGGTCTGCCCCTGTGCCAACATGATCATCATATCTCATCTTGTACATTTAATATATTGTAAACAGAGGTTTTCCCCTCGAAGTGGATTGCCACTCATTGATTTTTTATCATTCTCAAGGCGTTGGTTCATACCATTGTATTAAACCAAGGATATGAGAGTTATTATGCCACAAGCTATAGCAAACTCATCATATATAAATTTAGCTATTAAATATTGACCTCAAAACCATGGACACATAGATTCAGGAGGTGAAATTTAGGTGTGGGGAAATCATTAAGTGATCAATGATTACTTTAGATATCCATTAGTGTCTTTGTAGATATTCCTTATTTTTTTGTAAGTTGAAATGTTTTTCCCATTCATGCACACTTTCTAAAAGAACTACCTTGAAATAATTTTATTAATCTTCTCATAGCGTACTAACAATAAGCCTGTTACAAAATTGAAATTTATATCTTTTTTTAACAATGAAATGACTATTGAAATGCATTAGAGGTTAGCATTGTCAATTCCAACAAACATATGCAATAAATTTCCTTTTGATGCAACCAAATTTTCTATGGAAGTTGTGCCCATGTTCACAAATCTTCTTCATTATCATGATTGTAAGTTAAACTCTTATAAGTAGATATTGTTTCTTACTTTTTCTAATTACATGTAGCTATTTTCGAACATTGAATTACTCTTTTACCTAATGGTATCGACCCTCAAAACAATACTTTATGTAATTCTTAGAAAAATCATTTGTGTGGTTGACTCAAATTGTAAAATCATTTTCATCTTCTCCTACTAATATGGATGAGATTTGAAATCACGAATTGATTGCATAAGCTACAATATTGTCATGTCTAGTAAAAAAAATAAAAAACTTACTTACTATGGTATGGAAAGGGTCTTCTTTAATATATCATGAATATGTTAAATCTTCAAAACTGTTTTTCCCATTTTCTAAAATGGGATATTAAGTACTCTTACCCCATCGACTATTGACTAAACCAATGTTGGGGAGCTTATATGACTATAGCTATTGTATAGAGAAGAACTGAAAACAAATATTTGTAATGAATTTCAAAAGTATTAAACACAACTCTAAACCAGATTGACAATTTTTTGGGTTTAAATTTTAGATAGTTATTATGTAAGCCATATCCACTTACACGTTTCACAACTCTTCTCCTAGAAATAATAAAAGTCTCTAACTTGATGCTCCATTAGAGGGTTCCATCTCTTCTGCTCCATGTTAGTGTTGCCTTATTTTAGTTTCCTTGTGAAATTCTCCTTCATATTTGATCCATGTGTCTCATACATGTTTTGCATGAGACTTAAGTTGGCTGAATAACTGATGAAATAGGATTCACAATTTATCTTTCAAAAGTTTTGAAATAACACCACTAAATTTATGAAAATTGGGCATTAGGAAAAAATTACATGGATAGTGGAAAACCTAGAGTAGAAGAGGCTAATTATTCTTGAAATGAAGCATACATAGTTGGTTGGATCTTGCAATTACCTCACCAACAACATAAATGTGTATTCAAAAAATGCTTCATGATGCTTTCTGAAACGTGTTTTCACAAAATTCATTATTTTCTTTTATTCTAAAAATAATTATATATATTTTCTTCGATGGCGGCCCGTTGGTCTTTAATCTAAAGATCCTAAAATTTGATATAGTGGGCTCACTTCAAAGTAACTTATCTGGTGGGTCCCGAAGGGCCATACCTTATAAGACTGACCGAACAATGAGAGGGATTAAATAGAAGACCTCAAGGATTAGATTACTACCACCTTGCTTTTACTACTACAACCTTTTACTAGATAAAAATATCTACTAGAACTAGATCCTTTAGTTTAGAGTTATAAACAGAGTGAGTGAGTTTACTATTGAAAAAAGCGAGTTAGGAACCCTAGATGCTCGTATCCAAAATCATGAATGATGATGAATGGTCCAAGCCAATTAGGCTCGATTTTTCCGCTCTCTTTCCTTCTTAGTGTTTCCCTTTTAGACCAAATATCCTACTTGGAAAGACCTATGATGGACTTTATTATAATAATTCCTAGCTCACTTCCAGTCATGAATTATATATGTAATTATGCATTTTTTAATGATTTCCATTTCCATTTACATCGATGGATTTTCATCATTTATAACAGGTTGAAGCAGTGACCAAACTCTTAAATAAGGTCCCAACTTTTTATTCTTGATTTGTATTTTATAAAAATGGCATAAGTACCCCATCTAGCAAGGCATCGACTGCAGGGAAATGAATTCATATTTATTTATCCAAAAGTGAAAATTTTACTAACAAATTCACGCTCTTTTAAAGAAACAATTTCTATTTACAAAAATACCCTATAAAATAGGATACAAAATGAAGTTGTCTACTATTGTGGGTTCTCTTTTCCAGATTTTCACATAAAATATCTACAAAGTTTTAATGATTTCCTTACTAGAATTTTACAAATTATAAAATTTCACAAAATAATTCTTATAGAATCTAATTGCCAAAATATTTCCTAGGATCTACTTCAAAATTATAGATTTCTAACATTTCTCTTTGCAAATTGTGTCCTGATTTTTATCATAGCTAATCAGGCACTAAAGAGTAGGAATCATCCCCATCACTAATTTCATATACACTGGAGATTGTGCCTAGAATGACATGTATGCATGGATGTACACTATACTTGTTTGGAAATAAGAAGTTACTTAACCATTCATAACTTTTATAATAAACAAATTATAAGGTATGAAACCCCAAAAAAATTCTAGTGTATATACCCCTACCAGAACTATCTCTCAGATATTAGTTATATTTTCACATTTTTGTCAATTATTTTAATTGTTCTTTCCTTATTTCCAATGTATATCCTTAATTATATCCTAATAAGGTTTTATGTTTTGAAAAGGAGCATTTACTATGGAGAATATCAATGCTATGGTCCAAGTGCAAACAAAAAGGTGCCATAAATGTTGAATCTTGTAAACATTACATGTAAAGTTGCAGGATAGTGAAGAGTGTGCAGACCATTTATAAACTCTCAAGTTGATAGCACAACATCAGAAGTAAAAAAATTTACAAAATCACAAAACTCAAGGGATTAATACGATATCCATTATAAAAAATCAAATAGAATACACTATCCATTGTGGCAAGTTATATGTATGGATTCAAATCAAATGCCGCATTAGTACAAAGAGAATTAATAGGATAAAAGTGAAGCATCCCATGTATGGCACATGCATCGTTGATGGCCACCATATTTAATTTCACATGATGGTATTTGGCATCTATGCAAATGTTGATCACCAATTCTTATTGGGGATGACATTACCCCAAATAAAATATCATTACACATCTTTATAACCTCTAAATTATCTCCAACAATCTCATCATGGCATATGATAAATGAAAAGAATTTATGAGCAAGTTCTCAGGCCCTATCACATAATGATATGATATTTGTAGATGTAACTTGGAAATGCCCTGTCATTTGGTCAACAATAAGTTTTGAATTCATAAAAACAACAATGTCATCCACCCCATGTTCTATAGTTGATTCTAACCCTTCAATCAAAGTTATATAGTAGGCCTTGTTGTTTGTGGTATCTCCATGTATAGACCTCAATTTCTTTATGTTTATGTCTTTCACTTTATTGTACAAAACATAAGCTAATGTCCTTTGGCCAAGATTCAGACAACATGAAATTGTGATACATAATTTCCAATACCCCTTCATATGGTATCTGCCAACAATATCCATGTGCAATGATTTGTTAGTCATTCTATAACCAATGCCTTCTCGCATCATATATAATTTGCAAAAGGAAACCCAAATTCATTTACATAATTTATTAAGTATAATTGGAAAAAAAAATATGTAAAGAAACTAAAATTAACCTTTGAAAAGGTCTAAATGGAAATTATAAAGGTTGCTCTACACACTAAATAATTGTGAATTGAAATTCTGGTGTTTTTCTCTTCATTTCTGGGAATCATTTATGCTAAGTCTGAGTTCCTTTTCATAGCATACCTATCGCTCAAAGGTGATGGACACATAAAGTGATTCTCTATTTTTCTAGCATAAAAACATATCTCATGACACCATTCATTATACCTTTAATATATAAACCTTACAAATAATGATAACATGTCCCAACACGTGGTCAAGGCACCTCAAACATTGGTGTATTTATTTCATGTCAGAACACTATTGATATATCAATGTGGGAATTGTGAGCTAGTGTGATTTCAATAATGTTTATGTGCATAACACAAATATAATTCCTCATGATGCATGTTCCCTAATGATAGAATATTTGATCATTGTTCAATTCATTTCTTGGAACACCTTGTTGCATCACTATTCAATGCTATAACATATAAATCTTTGACATGAAGGTAGCATGAAAAAGGAGGGACAAAATCATCAATTGGACAATATGGGAAAGAAAATATGAAGATAACATTCACAAGGCTACAATTTAGGTCTAAAACATGATTGTGTCACACTATTACTCACATGGGACTGGATAGAATGATATCAATTTTAAAAGAAATGATAAAATGATACCCTTTTCCAAACAATGGACTTAGTAACATACATTGATTTGTGAATTTCTCAATTGGTATCCCTGTGAGAAAACTCTACATTAGTGAGAAATAGCTAAATGGAAAGGAAAGAAACTATGAATACAACGTTGACAAGTCTTTGATCCCCAAAAAGATTCAATATTTTTCTAATCACAATCAAATCTCCTTTGATCATAACGAGAAACCAACCTGCCCCTAACTTTGTCATAATGGTGTCTTTTGTTTTCTAATTTTAAGAGTTGGAACTACAAGTTGAGTTGCATGTCATGTCTTTCAATTTTTTTATGGAAAAAGAACACTAAATGGAATTGAGGTGGATAAATTGTAGAAAGGAAAAGGTAATTGAAAAAATTATGTTGTGTATATGTGCTGAGATATCTCTCGTTAATGTTGGCAACTTCATATGGGTCATCTTGCTCCATGTTTCTTTAAAGAACACTAAATTAGTGAAATAATGAATATTCCCTCACACTACCATTATGAAATTTCTTTCAATTAAAGAAAAGAAACCTAGGTGAATTTTATACCAAATGATGTAACTCAAATTCAAAACCATTTTAATGGATTTTGATGACACATTTTGAAATCACAATATATCTCACTTGTTGCAAAGATGAGGAAGTAAGAAAGAAAAGAAACACATTACAACTTCACATCATTATTGTTATCATTTTTTTTTTAATTCCTTTCACAATCCATGTTTTCTATAGTTTCTAATTTAATGGTGTCTTAGATTAGAACATCCAAAGCATGGTGGGAACAACGATGATACATGGGAAACATAGTCTCTACATGTTGTGTTAGTAGGAGATAATTCTGATTGCACCGACACTGCTCACATTAATTCCAATAGTACCATCTTTCATTGGTCACAAAAATAATGAATATTCCCTCATGCTACCGTTATGAAATTTATTTGAATTAAAGAGAATAAACATAGGTGAAATCTATACCAAATGCTCAAATTCAAAACCATTTTAATGAATTTTTATGGCAAATTTTGAAATCCCGATATATCTCACTTGTTGCAAATATAAGGAAGTAAGCAAGAAAAGAAACACATTACAACTCCAAAACATTACAATTATCATTGTTTTTAATTCCTTTGACATTGCATGTTTCCTATAGCTTCTAATTTAATGGTGTCTTAGATTAGCACATCCAGAGCATGGTGGGAAAAAGAATGTTGTTGGGCATATTATCATTGATGTCAATAGTCTATGTGATGATCTGTTGTTAATGATGAATTACCACAGATGAGATTTTCATTGATGTCAATAGTATATCAGTTAGCAGAAGATGTCAAACAGTATGCAGAGATCAAAAGTGCAAGCTGAGGAGGAGGAGCAAACAGTACGAAGATCAAAGCTCAGAAGGAAGTCCGCATTGCACAATATATCACGTAGTAGAAGAAGCAAACAGGATGAAGCAATTCATGATTATTGTCGATCACGATAGGATCAACAATGTTCCTATGATCAAAGTTTAGGAGAATTAGCGAATAACTATCAGTGCATAAAAGAATGCACAAACAATTATTAAAGCTCAGGAGAGTTAGCGAAGGGAGAGTGCATTGCAAAATTGTTGTCGAGATCGATGGAAAATTGAGAAGTCGACCAATGCACAGAAAAAGCGTAAGCTGAGAACGAGAAGCCTCAACAGTCGTCCGATCAGAGTGAAGAAGCCTCAACATCCGTCTGATCTAGGTTGACCATGTTTATCATCTAAATATAGAATACATCGGTCATATGAGTCACCATGGGCTTGAGGACCATTGGAGGATCGTGACTGTCGGATCAACAAGCCAGATCAACGATAGGGATAAATTGCAGAGAGAGAAAGTAGAATTAAACTACTCACCATTTACAATCTCGCAATCCATCTAGATCGTTAGATCACATAGATTCAAATATATACAACCATTGTTTATACAACTAACAACCATTTTAAGTCAGATTAAATCATGACCGTCAGATGCGCAATCGCCAAATCTACGGCAGGGATAGATTGCGGAGATTGAAAGGAGAATTAAATATCACGCTTGTTCCAATACTGCAATTAGTCAGGACCATCTGATCTTATAGCTTTGAAGATCAACGATTGTGGTTGAATCACCAACAAAGCACAACTTCCAATTGTGGATTTTGGGTGACGAGTTAAATCACTAGCAAGTTGTGGTTCTGAAATCATCGTCGACCGTTGATCTGCTTCAAGTGTCCTCATGACCATTGGATCACATTTTAGTGGAAGGACATGATAATCTAAAAGGACTGAAAGTTTGATTATCCGAATACCCTTCAATCGTCGGATCAAACCCGAATTCCCTTCAGCCGTCAGATCATTTTCGAGTGGAAGGACATGATAAGCGAGATAAGATCTAAGATCTCATTTGTGTGAATTTTTGTTAGTTGATGGATCATTCTAAGTGGAAGGATAGGATAAGATAGCACAACTACATCGCAGAAAGATCGAGCCATCTATATAAGATACTGATCAATGAAAAACATTCACTTCATATCTAAAGTTGCAAGGAGGTTACGCTCCAGAGAAATCTCACCTCAAGAATTCAGTTTGAGATTCGAAATACCCGAAGCCTGAAAATCTGAAATGAATAAGGAACATCAGATTTGGAGGACATACGATGACCGTTGGATCAGGTTTTTTGGTCAACAAACCACGTCAGCAAGGACACACATCAGACCACATCTACAAGGACATGTGGCAGACCACGTCAACAAAGACATGTGAATAACCATGTCAGCAGACCACGTTGGCAAATACACATGGCATAATCAGATGATGACATGTGTCAAGAGGAAATTGGCTCATTCCATGTTAACAAGTGACGTAAGCAAGTTACGTCACTCCGGAATAATTTCTTCGAGAGTTTTATCATGAACGAATGTCAAAAGTCTCGAAGTCCCGAAGGATGAAGGTCCAAAGTTGCTCTCAGCCGTCGATCTGAGATACCCTTCGGATACCATCCTGATCGTTAGATCAAGGATATTAACATGTGTCACATCATGAGATCTATGTCGATGTCAGCAAGAAACTGTGACAGACCACGTCAACAGTCTACGTCAACAAGGACACGTGGCACAGTCAGAGAATGACAAGTGTCAAGTTGAAATCAACATTTTAGATACATGAAAATCACTAATATGAGTGATACATGGCATTTTCTCAGCTTGTGACACGTTATCAAGTGACGCAAGTAAGTTACGTCACTCCGAGAGTTTTTATTCAGGATTTTTACCACCAACACTCGCCCAAAGTCCTGAAGTCCCGAATGCCAAAGACCCGAAGTGGACATAAGACGTTCGATCTGAAGATCACTTTGGGAGCATTCTTGATCGTCGATCTACTTCAGTGGAAGGATAGAGTAAGCCGAAAGTTTAACCGAAAACAAGTAGTCTCCACCATATTATGACTTACCACAATAGGTGATCACTCTAGAGGAAAATGGAGCTACCACTATTCGAAACTGCCGAAGCCCCGAAGCGGACATAAGTTGTTCGATATGAAAGATCACCTTAGGAGTATTCCCAACTGTTGATCATACTACAGTGAAAGTTGAGGCTTGAGAATTCCAAAGCCCGGAGATGAGAAAGGAGATCTCGATTGTTAATCTGAGAGGGACACGCGTCAACATTTTGTCATTTCAAAAAGATTGATGTACAAAGGAAATAAGGGGTTGAGACTCGAAATCTCCGAAGTCTGGTGACGTGAAGGAGATCTCGACCGTCGATCTGATGCTTTATTGCATCCTCAACTGTTGATCAAAATATAGTGGAAGGATAGCGTAATCATAATAGCCAAAATCCCAAAGTAAATGGTGGCCATCCATCTCATTGATTGATTAAGTCCTGGCCATTGGATTAAGAAATGAAGTATAGGTCCAAGGATTGTACATGACCATTGATCTGGTTCTGTGATATAAATGTGAACTGCCTGATCTATTCAACGATATCGTATTTGGTATATTTGAAAGGTTGGAAGTCACGAAGACCCAAATTTTCGACAACCGTCCATCTCATCAGAAGATTGAATCATGACTGTTGAATTGATAAGCACTCAAGCGCTCGTCTCACCTCACGTGAGGTCATTTCCGTTGGTCATATGGTAAATAGATTTAAAGGGAAGAATGTAATGCGTCACTTAACTTGATAAGCCTGTGGTTTACGCCTATGATCATATGAGATGGTTTGAAGGAAGCGCCGATATCTGTTATCACAGAGATGAAGGAAATCGATCCATGCTAGTGATCGATTTACGAAAGTAAAAGGGGATTCCAGGTGTAAAGTTGAAGACCTGGAACGATGATCTTTGATGGTCCCAAAAGTCATTGTAAATAAACAAGTTAGTTATAACTTATTTCACAAGTCAACTCAATAACTTAAACAAGTTTTGAGCATAAGCCACTATAAATACAACCATGATTGGTTCACCGGAAAGTGTGCTTGGTGCAAGGAGGATATCGGGTTTTGGAAAAGATAGGCTCACTGAGGAAGAGTGGTATGCAGAGAAAATGAAGGGGATACGGACCTGAGGTCCGTGCGAGTATCAGAGAGAAGCATAACTGAAGAAGGTGTGAATATCAGAAGAAAGATGAAGTGAAGAAGGAAAAATTTTTAGAGAGAATATGAAGTGCAGTGATGAGTATTGATTGTATACCTCTGATCATGAAACAAAAATGATTCCTTAATGAATCACTGCTACTAGAGTTGGTTGAACTCTAGTTGGATAGACTGTGTTCTATTAGCAAGTTGGGTATTGCAGCAAGCTAGGTATTTCTTGAGTGTTGGTTCTCTCCGAGGAGTTGGTGCTCCTTACTTCAATTGGTGCTAGTAAAATCCTTATAATTATATTCACATATATTCATATAAATTATATACAAACATCTGGTATCTTATGTGTCCATTGTGATTATGATTTGATTGTTCTTAATCTGTTCAAATATGTATTAACTGCTAACTTGTAAGAAGAAGAAAAGTTAGAAAAGTCCACACACTAATTCAATCCCCCCCCCTCTTAGTGTGGGTGGTGTGTTCAACAATTGGTATCAGAGTGGGTTCCTTCAAAACACAGTTTAACCACTGGAAGGTAGATCCTGAAGAAATGGGTGGACAGATGGCTCTCTCTGCAATTGAAGCTCCCTTATTTGATGGAACAAATTATTCCTCATGGAGAGAAAACATGAAACAATATTTGAAGTCAAAAGGATCTGAAGTTTGGAATTCAGTAGTAAGTAAGCCATGGGATTTAACTACATCAAAGAATCTATCCAAGATTACAGTCCAAAGAATAGCAAGAAATAATAATGAAGTGGGATTGAAGATTCTTCTAAATGGATTATTAGATACAGTCAAGGCAAGCATAGAACTATGCACATCTTCCAAGGAGTTATGGCTGAAGTTAGAAAATAGGTATCAAATCAAAAGTGAAGACACAGAAGACATTCCTATCAAGGATGAAGATGAAGACTCAACCATGAATAAAGGTAAGGACTCTCCACAATATTTCGATTGCAATAATGTTGATATTGAATCCTCCCCTGCAAGTGAAGAAGAAGACTCAGATATAATAAAAGAATGTTCTATTTTCATTTATCTCATTGTTGTGGTGGGAAACCCCCCTATGGACTAACAAACAGGGTTATATTATGCATGCAGATATGACCGAAAGAAACCTACTTTCTACCTTCGTCCCCAGACCTAATCCCCATTTCTTTTCAGTGAATACATGGTTAGACCAACATACCTTGTTATGGATGTTCGATGTCGATCCTTCTTCATGCTTGATCGCTTGTTGGCAGCTCTCCTGCCAAGGCTGACCCACATACAACACAAGCAACAAACTACACATGCATCTTACCTGACTAATGGGTTAGAGATTCAAACATATATTTACTAAACTATGAAGAACTCATATAGTGGGATGGGAAAATAATTTATTTATTATTAACTTTAATGAATCAACTTACAATGTCGAGACTGGCCACCTGGCCACCGCTCTGCGAATCCTGATCCTGGGCTCCTCTTCAAATGTCCTCCAACTTCTTTGCTTTGTATCTCTCTTTGCACAAGGATGGCTAAAGGGTTGGGACAATGGGAATATGCAATTGGGAAGAGTTTCTTTACTCTTATTTTTTTTCTTCCAAATAGGACCCCTAACCCTTCTTTTATAGGCTAGAAGAAGCTAGGTATTTGGACGAACCCTCAGCTATGCATGGCCGGGAGTTTCAGATAACTAAACCAAAGTTGTGTGTTCTGTCGGCAACTTTCCTTTTTTCTTTCTTTTGTCGGTCCATGTGGGTTGTTTGAGGTTAGCTAGCGTGTACACGTGTGCAATAATGGAGTAGGGAATGTGGGACCTTATAAAAGAGGTTTTTTAAAGAGTTGTTCATCAGTGCTTTGGCAAAGAAGAGATCTGAGATGGCCTAATGCCAGGTAAGCATGTATGGTGAAAATTAGGGTTATAACATATTCCCCCTAATGTGTGAGGTCAGAAGAGCATATGATGGCCGAAATACATTACCAATCTTTACTGATGTGGCAAATAAGTGAGCCCAGGGACCAGGAACTGGGAGGCGCCGTCTGTAAAGTAAAAAATGTCTCACCGAGGTGGGCATACCCATGCTCAGGATAAAATAGAATCATGGCTACCAATCAAATACATTGTAGATCCATGTCAAATAACTATATAAAGTGTAGCCACAAACAATACACAGTGGAGCTACATCTCGAAATCAAAAAGATATACATATAGAGTATCCATCTTCTAGAAGTTGATACGACCTGATGGTTGGAGATGAGATCTTCAGAGCTCGAGAAACAACTTAAAAATATTAAAAACTCAAGGTAGGAGTGTAATATGAGTGTACAAATTCACTACCCAGAGGTCTTCGACGACTCGTCGGTCATGGACTAGATAATCTTGATGATCAGACTGAAGGCTTCATTGATTTTGAACAAGGACTTGATTGGACATTCAGGATGGCCAGGTATGAGGGCAAGAGACAAATTGCAGAGGGGCCGACTTAGGCTTGGTAGAAACTTCCCTTGGACAACAACACGAAAAATGATGAGACTTAGGCAGCATGGCATTAATCATAAGTTCACGAAGCAGGAGGCAACGCAAACTCTCCATATGTTTGGAAGAATAACCAAAAGGAGGAGGACACAACTCTATGTAGCGAGAAAAACTTCCTAAGGTTGTACTACATCCCATAGTTTGACGA
>ML777312.1:25129-35944 GCA_009831015.1 Picea engelmannii | reverse complement strand
GGCTAGCCCCTGAATCAATTAAAATAACAAGTGGTCGGTTGTTGATCGTACCTTCCACTTCAATCATGTGCGCTTGAAATTATGCTTTCTTTTTTTCCAGGGCTGCGTAGATCCTCAACATTCTACTGCCCATATCCTCCACTTTTTCATCTTGCTGAATAGTATGGACAGTTCTCGCTTTATCTTTTCTGTGGGGGCAATCTTTGTACCTATGATTCCCTTTACAGCCCCAACACTCCATAGGTGGCAGTCTTGGCATCTACTCACTCCCTTCAACTTTCCCGGGCTCTCTAAAAGATGACTGTCCCCAAGGACTATTTCTGAAAGAGGGAGGCATGTTTCCCTTCTGCCTCTGTTCTTTCTTAAACCTCTTCTGGTCATCCCAAGCCTTTCGAAAGGTAGGCTTTTCTCTTTGTTGTTCGTATAAGCATTTCACCCTTCTTATTGTTTCTTCCATAGTCTTAGGATCATCATATTGAATTTGGTCACTCATAGAAGGTGGAAGTCCACTCAGATACCTATGAATCTTGACAACCTCATCTTTGATGAATGGAACATACTTCAGTAGTTCTAGGAAACTTCGTTCATACTCATCAATAGTCATACTTCCCAACTTGAGTTCGAAGAACTCCTTCATCTTTCTGTCATAGTATCTTTTAGTCAGGTATTTCTTCTCGAAATACCTCTTAAATTCCTTCCAAGTGACCTCTTTCTCTTTGATGTGTTGCACCCGCACAAACTAATACCACCACATGGATTATTTTCCCTTCAGTTGGTACATTGCAATTCTTCCTTCTGCATGGGCAGAATAATTCTGCAGTTGGAAGTATTTCTTCATTCCAAGAAACCAGGTCTTGGCATCTTCCTCCTTCTTATGTTCTCCATCGAATGTTGGAGGCTTAATCTTGTTCATCTCTCCTTTCAATTCCTCGTTTCCAGATTTTCGATGTTTTGTGGTAGGGGACGGGCTTGAACTATTGTGTGTCTCCTTGCCAGAATTCTTCAGGGAGAGACGGTAATGTCTGTTACCACTCCTCGATCTCCTTCTCCTCTCAGGGGTTTTGACACTTCTTGATCTGCTTCTGTCACTCCCTTTTTCCAATTTCTTTTCTATTCTTTCCAGGCTCTTCAACATTTTTAAGTTGAATTCACCCTGCCGATCCCTGATTTTCATGAGCTTTCGGCTATCAGCTAGGAGAGCCTGGGAATCCTTCTGCAATATTTCGATGATTTGCATCATATGTTATTCCTTATCCATCTCTTTTCCATGCCCATTAGAGTTTGTTCCTTCGACTCCCGGGTTGACATCCCTTCCTACCCTTTCGTCCTCTATTTCGGAGGCAATCTGCACCTTTTCCCTCTCCATACTCGACGTTGGTTAGCTGGAATCCTGAGCTCCATTGAACTCTGCACACACACTGTGTAATTAAATTCAAAGTTTTTCAGGCCATTACTCCTTCGGAACAATCTGTAATATTTATAAGCCAATACAAACAAGAACGAAAGACATTTTGATTCAATTAAGTTTTCTGAGCTCTTGTTTGGTTCTGCAATTTTTGTGTTTTCGAACTTTCATTTTTGGCACTTCGGGATTTTGAGACTTCGGGTTTCGTTCCATGAATATCCCATAGTTAGATATTTGTAATCAGAGTCACCCTTTTGCAACTCGCGATCTCGCGAGTTCGTGAGTTGAAGACCCTCGACTCATTTCCTCTAACCGCCGATACCCAAGATGCGACACGGGTATGGCTCCCTCCTTTCTAGCATCTTCTACGCATGACCGTGGTCTAAGCTAAGTGCTATCAGTCTTCGCTACTCACACCTTCGTGAGTTGTGGCATCCAACCCTGGTACCTCCCTTTCACGAAAACCCGAGAAGCGATGTTGACTTTTCTCCTCTCATTCTCGCTACTTTGCGACTTCACGAGTCTCAATGTCGAGCTCCCATGCCCTTATCTCGCGAGTCCCTGAAATTGCGAATTACTTTATTCTCCAGGCCCTCAGCACAGCTGTCGCCCTTCACCACCATGGCATGTGGTACGTTCAGAAGGGTCCATGCCGCCTTTAACGACGTCATCGGGTCCCACCACTCTCGCCTGTCTCTTTGACTCACTGGCACGTGGTACGCATTCATGCATCCACATCCAATCCAAGCATGGAATCCAATGGTTAGATCCACTCCTCAGATCAATGGCACAGATCTTTTTGGCATTTCGGAGTTTTCAGGAGTTCGCGTATCGCGCTTCCCACACCCCTGTGCGATTCAAAATGGATTTAAACCCTACACATACTCTCCAGATCCGACGGTCACGAGGGTCCACCTTCCCTCCCAAGAAGATCCTAAGGTTCTAACACTATCTCTATGGAGACCTATTTCCCCGTGGCCATAGACCATCCCGACTATGGTTTCACACGTCGCTAACCTCCTGAGCTTAAAAACTCGTCAAGTAACTCCTTGACTCTTTGGGGAAAACCAAGGTCCGAAATTGGCTTTCCAGACCCAATTTCCCCCACAATCTGGGTCCAAAGACCTCTCCACTGGCCCATCTAGGCTCAGTGTCGAAACCTTGGCTCTGATACCAAATTGTAGCACACCTTTTCTGCTACTAAGGTTTAATCGCTCTTAAAGAAGACTATAACACCACTTTGTACATAACTCATACAGATGTCATTTAACCCACATGCATTTAAAAAATAAACACATTCAACATAGAGTATTCATATGAATTACTGCCATAATCAAAAAACAATTAGCTTTTCATATTGATTCATATACACAGTGGAAAACATAATACATAAGCAGCACAGTCATGCAAAACATGATTAAGGCATAATCAGATACTTATCTTTATCAATGGTAGATTCCATCAACCAAGTGCATGCCTTCCATGAACCTCCTAGCCTTAGACTACACTGCTCATCATCTCAGCAGTGGGTCACCCCCGAGCTGGGACTAAGCTCCACCCCAAGACAAGGAATACTAGGCTAGCTGAGGTTATAGGGAAAACAACACACAACCACAAGGAAGGAATTCTCTCCCAGGAACCTCCCACGCTCACTGCCCACAGACCCTCATTCCCCACATGCCTATTCCACCCCAGGAGTATACACCTTCTCTGTCACCTAGACAGTCCTTCGGCTGCTAATCTCCCTTGCCTTGGGTTACAGGAATAGGCCGGACCGGAAGTCTTCGGGCTCTATGGCAGCTACAAGGTTCCTTCCAGGAGTTCTCTCCTTCCTCTATGCACTCTCTCACCTGGAGGGAGTTGATCACGGGCCGAATAACCTATTCTTCCAACTTTAACCACCTCTCTCACTTGGAGAGAGTGTTGTACAAACTGGCCAACAAGACCCCACACAGTCCAGCACTGCGTGGTCACGACAACTCATGGGGAAAATAGACACGGGCTTCCCAACAGGTTCAACAATGGATGGTCACTTCTATTTCCCAATCTGCCAGCATAGAATAGACTCACGCTCTGGTTGTCGGGGATGCGTGAAAAACAATCCACGCAGGGTCAACACAGGTTCGAACTGTTCAAACAAGGGTGGTACCGACTATCTCAGAAGTCAACCCAGGCTTTTTCAACTTTCAGGGATGCACCAGGGTATCCTTTTTCAGAGGTCCGATCGTTTACCTTCAGACCGTCAGGTAGAAAGGAGGAGGCCCCTCTCACGGCTCCTCCTATCCGTTTTATTTGCATGCACCAGGGCTGACACTTGTCACCCTTGGAACTGCATGTGTTCCATCAACATGCATCCCCTTTGCATGCTTACCCTTTCAAAAACTTAGCATAAAATGAAACATAAAATGCACATGTTCTTTTGGAATAATATTAAAATATTATTCCCAGGCTTAAGCCCCTTAGGCTTAGCCCCCAGTCTCAACACTTAGCCCCTTTCCCACCTTTCAGCCCCTAATTCCTTGCCCACTCTGTGGATGCTTAGTCCCCCTTCACTCATTCATCGTGGTCATTCTGCACCTGGCGGTTTTTATATTTTATTAAATGTTCTGCATACATACAATTACAACAACAGGCTCCTAGCCTTCAACACTTAGGCTCCCTGGCCTAACAAACACATAAGCCTCCAACTTATAAAAACTTGGCTCACCAGCCTATAAAACATAATTACAATTCCTTTCAGAACTTGGTTTACAATGGGGCTCGACCTTGGGGACACTACATTCTACCTTCGTCCCCAGACCTAATCCCCATTTTTTTTCAGTGACTACATGGTTAGACCAACATACCTTGTTCCGAATGTTCGATGTCAATCCTTCTTCATGCTTGATCACTTGTTGGAAGCTCTCCTCCCAAGGATGACCTGCGTACAACACAAGCAACAAACTACACATGCATTTTACCTATAGACTAATGGGTTAGAGATTCAAACATATATTTACTGAACTATGAAGAACTCATATAGTGGGATGGGAAAAGCATTTCTTTATTATTAACTTTAATGAATCAACTTACAATGTCGAGACCGGCCACCACTCTGTGAATCCTAATCCTGGGCTCCTCTTCAAATGTCCTCCAACTTCTTTGCTTTGTATCTCTCTTTGCACAAGGATGGCTAAAGGGTTGGGACAATGGGGATATGCAATTGGGCAGAGTTTCTTTACTCTTATTTTTTTTCTTCCAAATAGGACCCCTAACCCTTCTTTTATAGGCTATAAGAAGCTAGGTATTTAGACGAACCCTCGGCCATGCATGGCTGGGAGTTTCAGTTAACTCACCCAAAGCTGTGTGTTCCGTCGGCAAATTTCCTTTTTTCTTTCTTTTGTCGGTCCACGCGGGCTATTTGAGGTCATCTAGTGTTTACACGCGTGGAATAATGGAGTAGGGCGCATGGGACCTTATAAAAGATGTTTTTTAAAGAGTTGTTCAGCAATGCTTTGGCAAAGAAGGGATCTGAGATGGCCTGATGCCAGGTAAGCATGTATGGTGAAAATTAGGGTTATAACACTCATGGAAGAAGTAGAAGAAGAACTATCAAAGGCCAAACAAAAGGTTGATTGGAGTCTCTGTGAATATTGCTATGACCATAATGAATTAGACTATAGCTATCTTCATGACTACACTAAAGAATTTCTTGAAAAGAGTCAAAGCATGTCTTGGAAATAAATAAAATGCTCAAGAACAATGAAAATATAATATATGAGAAGGACAATCAGTTAGAAGAGAAAGAAGAGGAGAACAAGAACCTGAAGAAAGAAATCAGTCAAGTAAAAGAAAAGAAGAAGGAATATGATGAGCTTAGAATCAATGGCACACCCTGGAAATAAAAGAAAATCTCAAAGACATTGAAGAAAGCATGTCTTAGCAAAGGATCCAGTTAGAAAACAAAGAAGAAGAGATCAAAAGTTTGAAAACAAAAGTTGTTGATCTAACAAAAGAAAAGGAAGACGAAATCGATAGACTAAAAAATAAAATCAATCAAGCAAAGGAAGAGGAGATCAAGAGACTGAAAAATGAAATCAGTCAAGAAAAGGAAGAGGAGGTCGAGAGATTGAAAAATGAAATCAGTCAAGAAAGAGAAGAAAATAAGGAAGATGATGAACCAAGAAAAATCCTTGCAAATCTGAAAGAACCAAGGGAAAGCTATGTCAAACTTAAAATCCAACTTGAAGAAACCAAAAGAAGGGAGGAAGTAGTGAGGAAATAGTTGGACAAAAAGGAAGAATCCTGTCATGAGCTAGAAGCCGAAGTTGTGGATCTTAGAAAGAAGGTTGAGAAGTCAAACACCCAAATCAAGTTCTTAAATACCTCCATGACCTTGGATGAGATCTTGGATAGTCAGAGATCACCAAATGACAAATATAGTCTTGGATACAACAAGGAAGAGATCAGTACTCCTAATAAGTCTGATGCAGGTCCTTCATTTGTAAAAGGTGAAAATAGGTCTCACACAAGTCCTTCATTTGTAACGAATGAAGACAGGTCTAACACAACTCCTTCATTTGTAAAGGATGAAGACAGGTCTGACACAACTCCTTCATTTGTAAAAAGTGAAAGCAGGTATGACTCAGGTTCCTCATTTTCAAGAAGTAAAATAAACACTACAAAATTTAGAATATCAGATCAAGGAAGACATCCAGAAGCTACTCATACACCTCAAAGAAAGATTAGAAGAGAGACACCTTCATGGATGAATCAAAGAAGGTATGGAAGTGTTTTTAACGGTTATTTTTTTTCTTGTAATGAATATGGTCATAAAGCCTTGGATTGTAGGTATCATGAAAGAAAACAATTTGGTAGGTTCAACAACAGTATAAGATGTTGGAACTGCAATCATGTTGGACATATAGCTGCACATTGTTACACTATGAGATTCTATAGTTGTTATGGATATAGCCACAAATCCCTTAACTGTTGGAACTCAAGAAAACATTCAATGAGAAATGATTCATACAATACGACAAAAGGAGTAAATGAAACATGGAAGAAAAATGAAATTGCAGTAATAGAAGATAACAAAGTTCAAGAAGTCAGGACACTCACAGATGTGGATAGAAAAGACTGAACAAGTGAACAAGAGTGAAGTTAATTGCTACAAAAATAATTCCAGTCATGTGGCAAACATAGTATAAAATTTCTCAGACAACGTTAGAGAAATGTACAATAAATAAGCATCTTGGATAAAGATGGATACATCTGGTTAGAGATCGATGAGAATCAATGGGAACATCCAAGATTTGTTTGGATAATATGATCTACAATTGCGCAGTGTTCCAGTAGGAAAGCAACATCCACAAAAGAAGCCTTCTGATGTACAAAATGATGTACATGAAATCCTGCAGAGATAACAAGAGGAGAGACCCTATCAGAAAAACTACCCTTTTAGAAACAAAGGGGGAGAACAATCAGTAAAAAATCAGGGGAAGTATTTTGGTTAGTAAATAAGAAAGTGATTAGATTAAGTTTTCGAAAAGACTCGATCAATACAATTTTTTTTATAAAAGAAGACTACTCATTTGAAACACAAAAATCCCAATCAACTGATATAAGAAGTTAGTAAATTAACAAGGGACGAAACCTTGTTAGGAAGAGCTACCTTTTTTCAGAAACAAATGGGTAGAGTAGTCATAAGTAGAGAGAGAACATATTGGTAGGGGGGGTCATTCAGTTATGGCAGGAAGAACATGATTTACCCAAGTTCATATTTTGGTCAGTAACATATAGAGCTTTACCACAGGAGGAAAAACCCTTTTCCATTGATGTCAAAGGGGGAGAGAAAACTTCATACGAATAAAGCATCATCACAAGGGATAGTTTTGTATATGAAGTTAGTGTGTTTCCCTCAGTGACAATGGGGGATATTGTTGGACATATTGTCATTGATGTCAATAGTCGATGTGAAGATATGTTGTTAATGATGAATTACCACATATGATATTGTCATTGATGTCAACAATATATTAGTTAGCAGAAGATTTCAAACAGTATGCAGAGATCAAAAGTGCAAGCTCAGGAGGAGGAGAAAACATGAGGAGTGAACAATATGAAGATAAAATCTCAGAAGGAAGAGTGCATTGCACAGTATATCAGGTAGCAGAAGAAGTGAACAGGATGAAGCAATTCATGATTATTGTTGATCACGATAGGATCAACAATGTTCCTATGATCAAAGCTCAAGAGAATTAACAACTGACTATTAGTCCATAAAATAATGCACAAACAATTATTAAATCTCAAGAGAGTTAGTGAAGGAAGAGCGCATTGTAGAAGTGTCACCGAGATCGATGGAAAATTGAGAAGTCGATCGATGCACAGAAAGAGCGTAAGATCAGAACGAGAAGCCTCAGCAGCCGTCTGATCAGAGTGAAGAACCCTCATTAGCCGTTCGATCAAGGTTGACTGTGTTGATCGTTTAAATATAATAGACATCGATCATATGAGAGACCATGGGCTTGAGGACCGTTGGAGGATTGTGATCATTGGATCCACAAGCCAGATCAATGGCAGGGATAAATTGCAGAGAACGAAAGTAGAATTAAACTACTCACCAGTTAAAATCCCGCAATACGTCTATATCGTCAGATCACATAGCTTCAAATATATATGACTGCAGTTGATCCAACTAATGACCAGTTTAAGTCATATTAAATCGTTACCGTCGGATGCGCAATCACCAAATCCACGGAAAGGATAGATTGCAAAGATTGAAAGGAGAATTAAATATCATGCTTGTTTCAATCCCGCAATTAGTTAGGATCGTCCGATCTTATAGCTTCGAACATCAACGATTGTGGTTGACTCACCAACAATGCACAACCTCCAATTGCAGAGTTTGGGTGACGAGTTAAATCACTCACACGTTGTGGTTCCACAATCATCGTCGACCGTTGATCTGCTTCGAGTGTCCTCACGACCGTTGGATCACATTTTAGTTGAAGGACAAGATAAGATAAAAGGGCTAAAAGTTTTATTATCCGAATACCCATCAACCGTCGGATAAAACCTGAATTCCCTTCAGTCGTTAGATCATTTTCGAGTGGAAGGACAGGATAAGTGAGATAGGATCTGAGATCTCATTTGTGAGAATTTTCATCAGTTGTTGGATCATTCTAAGTGGAAGGACAGGATAAGCTAGCACAACTGCATTGTAGAAAGATCGAGTCATTGATCTAAGATCCTGATCAACAAACAAAATTCACTTCGGATCTAAAGTTGCGAGGAGGTTACACTCTAGAGAAATCGCACCTCAAGAATTCAGTTTGAGATTCAAAATACCTGAAGCTCGTAAATCCGAAATGAATAAGGACCATTGGATTTGGAGGACATACAATGACTCTTGGATCAGGGTTGTTGGTCAGAAAACGACGTAATCAAGGACACATAGCAGACCACGTCTACAAGGACATGTGACATATCATGTCAGCAGACTACGTCAACAAAGACATGTTACAAACCACGTCAGCAGACCACATCGAAAAATACACATGGAATAATCAGATGATGACATGTTTCAAGAGGAAATTGGCTCATGCCATGTAAACAAGTGACGTAATAAATTTACGTCACTCCGAGAGAATTGCTTCGGGAGTTTTATCATGAACGAATGTCAAAAGTCCCGAAGTCCTGAAGGAGAAAGGTCCGAAGTCTCTCTCAGTCGTCGATCTGAGATACCCTTCAGATACTATCCTGACCATTATATCAAGGAGATGAACACGTGTCACATCGGGAGCTCTATGTCGACGTCAACAAGAAACTATGACAGACCACGTCAACATTCTACGTCAGCAAGGACACGTGGCACAGTCAGAGAAAGAAAAGTGTCAAGTTGATATCAACATTTCAGGTACATGAAAATCATGAATATGAGTGACACATAGTAGCTTCTCGACTCGTGACATGTCATCAAGTGAAACAAGTAAGTTACATCACTTTGGGAGTTTTTCTTTGGGAGTTTTACCACCAGCACTCGCCCAAAGTCCCGAAGTCCCGAATGCCGAAGACCCGAAGTGGACACAAGATGTCCGATCTGAACATCACTTCAGAAGCATTCTTGATCATTGATCTATTAGAATATTATGGATGTGATCATTTTACCATTGACAATATCACTATTGTCACCCAACCATAGGCCAAATCCACCCTCCGAGCACCTTAACGTTGACAGAGAACCATTCCGGAAGCAAACCCTAGGCTAGATAGTCAAACAAAGGGTGGTTCATATTTCTCCAAGAATAACGCACCAAGAAAGAGTAACAAGAGCTGATAAGAGAGTCCAAACTATAACCAAGAGAGATCCCAAGCCAAAACTGAAATATGTGTTGGACACACCTACCACACTTAGAGGGGGGGTGAATGAGTGTGGGGATCTTTTTCCCAAAACTTCCCTCTTACAAAAAAAATCCTTAGTTAACATTCAAAATTTTCTCATTACTCATTGCTATCATTTATAATCAGTTAGATGTGAATACATATCAGCAACATATATCATCAATATATCATCAACAAATCATCTCCACAAGGAACACAAAGAACAAAATATGTATGTACAATTTTTCTTTTTATTATGGACTTCAATCCAGGGGTTTTTCAGCAACAACTGAATAGAGTACAAATCTACAAGGGAACCAACTCTATATGCAAGACTCATCTTACATTCTCATCATCAATTGAGATGAGGCAACAATCCTCAACAAATATCAATCTGTCAACATAAACAAGTGCATCAACCATGCACCAACCTATGCCAAACAACCTCTAATCAACTTGTACCATAAACAAGTGCATCCAACCATGTACCAAGTATATACGAATCATGTGTCAACTAATCATCAACAATGACTCATCGATATGTACCAAAATCATCAACTATACACCTCATGTATGTGACAACTGATCAACTGCTTGTCTCAACCATGACTAGTTTTGGATTAGTCAACAACCCCAACTTGAAATAATCATAACTTTGTACCTATAATGAATAAATATCTGAAACTGATAAACAATGTTCTTCAGTGTGTTTTATACAATTCCTCCAGGTGGCACTACTTGGAACCTCTCAAAAAAATATTTATATAAAAAATGTCATACCTTAATGAATTCTGTCTTATTCTAGAGAGAGACCTTGTAGAGCGTGCACCACAAAAAATACTCATTGCATTGATCTGAAAATGTTGCACAACATACTTCAGACTGTACTCTAACCAACACATTTGTCTCACTAAATTTGGATCTTTTATGAATAAGTTATGATGTTTTTACCCAAAACACCTATTTTTGACTAGTTTCAAGACTAGCCACAAACCCTATTTTCCACAGAGTGTAACTCCCAAAATACAACGACCCACATGCTGAAT
>ML777312.1:0-16435 GCA_009831015.1 Picea engelmannii | reverse complement strand
TAATAACCGAAATCCCGAAGTAAATGGTGGCCATCCATCTCATTTCTTGATTAAGTCCTGGTTGTTGGATTAATCAATGAAGTATACGTTTAAGGATCGTACATGACCATTGATTTGGTTCCGTGATATAAATGTGAATCATCTGATCTATTCGACAATATTGTATTCGGGAGATTTGAAAGTTTGGAAGTCATGAATACCCATAGGGTGAAGTCCCGAAGTTTTGACAACCGTCCATCTCATCAGAAGATTGAATCATGACCGTTGAATTGATAAGCGCTCAATCGCTCGTCTCACCTCATGTGGTGTCACTGTTAAAGTTTCTACTATTATTAGGTTACTTTAAATTTAATAGATAAGAATAGCATAGATAGGATCACTGAGAGAAACACAATCACAAGAGTACACAAGAATTTATCTTGGGAAACCCTGAAGGGGAAGAAAACCCAGCAAAACTTCTTTAATATATATATCCAATACAATGCCAAAACAATGAACCAAGCAATACATAAATTCCTCTCCCAGAGATGCGCCTCTCTCTCTCTTCCTTCTTCCAGCAACTCGTAACTGCAGCTTCCTTCAATACTTGCACACTAGATGAGTGAGCTGAGTGTGTGTCTAAATGAGGCACTGGCCTCTCTTATTTATACAATTCTGGCACATGTGGAAGTGTCTCTTCACTGGTAGGGACGACTTCTTCTTTTGGGTGGTTATAACCACCTTTAATATATTCTGGGGCCGACTTCTTATTTATCCTATTATAATTAGGGTTTGACCAATCCACAAAATGGGATGTGGTCATTTACAATACCCAACATGATCAATCCACAAAAGGGGATTGATCTAATCAATAATAAATATATTTTATCTTTATCCACAAAAGGGGATAAGAATATTCTTTGCAGTTACACAATATTTTAACACTCCCTCTTAACAAGAAGGATATTCTTTATCTTTTGACAAGTCACTGGATGTCGACATCAACTAGGTAGAAGCATCCACTGGATAACATCATCAACTAGGCAACATCATCAACTAGGAAACATCATCAATTGGGTATTCATCATTAACTGGATAACTGGAGGCATCCACTTGGTCATCTGACATCATGATCATTGACTGGCATATCTATAAATCATCGGAAGTTTTGTTCTCTTTATCTTCACGCAGAAGATACTCTTTCTTTCTTTCGTCTTTACGCAGAAGATACTTCTTTCTTATCTTCACAAAGAATATATCTTATCTTCACATAGAAGATGTCTTATCTTTACAAAAAAGATGTCTTATCTTCACACAAAAGATATTCTATGAGTTTTTCCATTCCTTTTATGTTCTCCCTTCTCTTGTAGTCATCTATCTCACCCATCCACGAGGGAGGACTACTACCATAGGTTCACTCCTAGTCATCCCACATGAACTAGAGAAGATAAGATGCTATTATGGGCAAGACTAGACTCCCTTTCCATGATCCATGCAGGATCATGACACAAACCTCAAGAGTCAACTAACCATTCCACATGGTCAAGGTTTGTGTTCCAAGCTACTCAATACTTGGCTAGAGGAGAGTATTTTCCCACTACCCCTTGGAGAAACATCCACATTCCTCTCTACAAGGGTGGTCACACCCCTCTCTATGAGGGTATTCTAGCATGTCCCTAGAGTATCCAAAACTCAACACTTGGATAGAGGCCAACCTTGGCAGATTTCTCATTCCCCTTCTCTACGAAGGTCTCTTCTCTTTTCCTTCTCTATGAAGGTCTACCTGTGGGATTTCTCTTTCCTTCTTTACAAAGGTCTTTTCTCTTTCTCCTTCTCTACGAAGGTCTAGCTACGAGATCAAAAAAATCTCTTGTGGTTCAAAATATTTCCATGGTATAATACCATGCTACCCATTTGCTGGGCACCATCCATCTACTGGATAGCTTTCATCTTGATCAAAATATCAGGGCACCATCCATCTTATTTTATAACTGCATCAAATTATGATCCTTCATTTCGAACTCGGAGACATGGTTCCCTCTTGCACCAAGCTAATAGCTTGTAATCATAATCCTTGAAGTTTTCTTCTGTAATATCCTGGGTGCCTTCTTGAGTTCGAATATTTCTTTCTTTCTATCTTCATACTGGATCAACCTACTCCCTCTCCATATATAAGAATAGTACTGGAGAAACCTGTAGTTACCTGCATCTCATCCACTTGATCTGAGTATCCATCCTTTTCTTCATCTTGAATATTTCTAATCTACATCTTTAGGAGCCTCCTGCTCCTATATAAGTACTGAATATTGTCTGGTCTTTATTGACTGTCACCATATCATACGTCCTTCTCATGTTGTCTAACTTCTTCAAGTCACGACATAAGTTCTTTCTTCCGAGACTTGTAAACTTACTTACAATATGCTTTCTTTGTCACTCTCATGAGTGATCATACATGAAATAAATATTTTATCTCTTTATTCATCCTCTTCTTTGACACTTCCTTCATAAGTCTGCATAGACACTGAAATAAAATGAGGTTAATTAACATTCTCACAAAAATATAACTTGTAATGATAAAGTATTAAAGTAAACAAGATACTAAAAATAAACATGAATACTTATCTTTTGTTTTTGTGTGGGGACGCTCCATGGACTCCATCATTTTCTATCTTTCTTCAGATCAACTATCTTCAACTTAAAGTACATAATCCTCAATTTCTTCTAAATATTTCTTTGAGGGAGGAGATTCCTCTTCCTCTGCCACATGTGCTTGATGCTTTCTTTTCCCTTTTCCTTGAGGACAGTCATAGGAAAAGTTTCCCAACTTTTGACAGTTGTAGCATCTGATCTTTGAAACATCTATCTTATTATATAGAAATCTTACGGAGTTAGCTTCTTTATTGTTCTTCCCGAAGGAACTTCTTTTGTTCTTTTGAGCTGTAAGAGATTCCTCTTCATCGACAATTAATCTCTTATGTTGGTCTGCAATTCTAGATTCTCCATGTGTGCAATCTACCCATAACTTATCAAACTTGGGTAACTTGCTTCTTGCACACACTCCTTGTACAAAAGTAATCCAAAATGTTGGAAACCCATTTAGGGTTGTGGTTACAAGTTCTTTGTCACTAATGCCATCTCCAATAGTTGCAAGCTGATCTTTGATCTAAGAAACTCTCATAAGATAGGATGTGACAGATTCTGAGTTGTCCATCTTCATATTATGAAGCTGATTTCTTAAGGTAAGACTCTGAGTAATGTCTTTTATTTCATATAATATGGTGAGTGCTTCATACATTTGCCTTGCTGTCTATAGTTCGGATATATGAGGGATCAAGTGATATTTTACTGAATCTGACATGATTCTCTTTGCTTTCTTTTCATTCTTCTTATGCTTGGTCTTTTTCTCTTCTTAATCTGGTTCTGGTACACTCACTGTAACATGTTCTAGGAGATCACTCTCATCTAGAATCATCTGCAACCTATGATTCCAAGATCTAAAGTTTCTAGATCCTTCCAGCCTTTCTTCTACCCTCATGCTGGTATCCATTCTTTCTTGTAGAAGAAACCCTAGCCCTCTGGGCTATAGAAATAATAAAAAAATCAAATCACTTGGATTTGAAAATTGAAATTACCAAAAGATGCTCTGGACTGAGGTGAGTAGCCTGCTGTGTTTAGATTTCATAAAATCCAACTTTTACCCCTCCAAACTTGATTTGCAGATTTCTGGACTGGTGCTTCTGGTTTTCTGGTACTTCTGGTACACTGGTACACTGGTACTTCTGGTTTTCTGGTACTTTGTGAAAACTAGGGTTTCACTTTCTAGGAGATCTAGCCACTGAAAAAGTGCGTTGAGGATGCCAAAATGTTCCTTGAGGTAGGGCACACCTTTCTAGATGGTTTTGAGGCTAAAAACATTCTTTAATAAAAAACCCTAATTTTCATGTACAACAACAATGACACTTTTCTTTTTCCTATGAAAGATGTTCTCTTTAGCTTAGCTCTGATACCATGTTAAAGTTTCTACTATTATTAGGTTACTTTAAATTTACTAGATAACAATAGGATAGATAGGATCACTGAGAGAAACAAAATCACAAGAGTACACAAGCATTTATCCTAGGAAACCTTGAAGGGGAAGAAAACCCAACAAAACTTCCTTAATATAGATAGACAATACAATGCCAAGACAATGAACCAAGCAATACATAAATTCCTCTCCCAGAGATGCACCTCTCTCTCTCTTCCTTCCTCCAACAACTGGTAACTGCAGCTTCCTTCAATACTTGCACACTAGATGAGTGAATTGAGTGTCTGTCTAAAAAATGAGGCACTGGCCTCTATTATTTATGCAATTCGGGCACGTGTGGAAGTGTCTCTTCACTAGCAGGGATGACTTCTTCTTCTCGGTGGTTATAACCACCTTTAATATATTCTGGGGTCGACTTCTTATTTAGCCTATTACAATTAGGGTTTGACCAATCCGCAAAAGGGGATTTGGCCATTTACAATACCCAACATGATCAATCCACAAAAGGGGATTGATCTAATCAATAATAAATATATTTTATCTTTATCCACAAAAAGGGATAAGAATATTCTTTGTAGTTACACAATATTTTAACAGTCACCACCATTGGTCATATGGTAAAGAGATTTAAAGAGCGGAATGTAATGTGTTTCTTAACTTGACAAGCCCCTGGTTTATGCCTATGATCATATGATATGGTTTGAAGGAAGCATCGATCTCTGTTATTATAGAGACGAAAGAAATCGATCCATGCATGCGATCGATTTACGAAAGTAAAAGGGGATTCCAGGTGTAAATTTAAAGACCCGGAACGGTGATCTCTGGTGGTCCCAAAAGTTGTTGTAAATAAACAAGTAGTTATAACTTGTTTCACAAGTCAGCTCAATAAATTAAACAAGTTTTGAGCATAAGCCACTATAAATACAACATGATTGGTTCACCGGAAAGTGTGCTTGGAGAAAGAAGGATATGGGCTTGTGGAAAAGATAGGCTCATTGAGGAAGAGCAGTCTATAGAGAAAATGAAGGGAATACAGACCTAAGGTCCGTGCGAATATCAGAGAGAAGCGGAACTGAATAAGGCACAAATATTAGAAGAAAGACGAAGTGAAGAAGGTGCAAATTTCAGAGAGAAGATGAACTGCAGTGACGAGTGTTTATTTTATACCTATGATCATGAAACATAATTGATTCATTAATGAATCACTGCTACTAGAGTTGGTTGAACTCTAGTTGGATAGACTATGTTCTATCAGCAAGATGAGTCTTTCTTGAGAGTTGGTGCTCCTTACTTCAGTTGGTGTTGAAACAAATTAGTTGGTGCTGGGAAAATCCTTATCATTATATTCACATATATTCATATAAATTATATACAAACATATGGTACCTACTGTGTCCATTGTGATTTTGATTTGATTGTTCTTAATCTGTTCAAATATGTATTAACTGCTAACTTTTAAGAAGAAGAGAATTTAGAAAAGTGCACACACTAACTCACCCCCCCCCCCCTCTTAGTGTGGGCGGTGTGTTCAAAAAATGCTACATGGGAAGCAAAGTCTCCACATGTTGTGGTAGTAGGATATAATTCTAATTGCACCTACACCTCTCACATTAATTCCAATAGTGCCATATTTCATTGGTCCCAAAAAAGAGTCTACTCCATTCCTTATTGTTGTAACCAACATAAAAGTGTAACTTGATTCGGCTATATAGGTTGTTGGGTTTCTCATTATGCATATAGAGAGTTATATAGTGGGAAAACCCCCCTATGGACTACACTAGGGTTCTAAAGTGGAGGCAGAGATAACCATCTAAATTCTCCTACTTTTAACCACTATCCGACAACACCCCACATTCATATATAAAGTACAAAGTATAGGGATCTAGTAGTCTTACCTTGAACTCCGCATCCGATGTCGATCACAATGCATTTGGTCACTTCTCGACTGTAAATATCCTCCCAAGGCTGACCTGCATTCACCAAAAGATAAACAAGAGACTGCGAACAAGCATTCTATATATGGATTAATGGGTCAGATGTCATAACAAAATGTAAATCAATCATACAGATTAAACACATCATATGGCGGGACGACAAAAGTACTTCTTTATATTAATATCATAATGTCAATTACAAAACAAGATCGACGACTTCTCCTCAAAACCGGTCCTGGTATCCTCTTCACCAAGCTCCAAGTTCTTCCACATATCCTTCTTCTCTCACACTTCTCTCTAGAGAATAAGCATAGGTTTATGGATGAGGAAAAGGGGCGAGAATGGGAAATTCTGGCTCAAACTCATAATGTGGCTACAAATTCTTGGGGCAAGGGGGGATTAGGAAATGGGTAGATTTTCATTGCTTCCATGCTTCTCCTTAGAATGGGACCCCAACACCTTATTTTATATGCCAAAAATATAGTTATTCGGTTGGGTGACGGGCTATGGGCAATCAATTGGTTAGGAAACTACCCAAAATCCCGTTTCCCCTTGCAACATTTGTGGGTATACGTGGGATGTAATGGTGTATCTAGCATATGTATGCATGTAGTAATGGTGCAACTAGCGTACATATGCGGGGAGTAGTGGTGCAGGGCACATACATCTTCAAAATTTTGGTTTTTAAGAAGAGTTATTCAGTATTGGCTTGGAAAAAATACTAAGTAAGATGGCCTGCTTCTAGGTATGCATGTCTGGTGAAAATTGGGGTTATAACAGATGCCCCCTAATGTGTGAGGTTAGAAGAGCATCTGATGGCCGAAATACATTACAAATATTTACCAACATACAAAATGAGTGAGCCTGGGACCAAAGTTCGGGAGGTGGCATATGCAAAATAAAAATTAACTCACCGAGGCGGGCATACCCATGCTCAGGATGAAATAAATCATGGCTTCCAATAAAATACACTACAGATTCATGTCATATAACTATATAAAGTGTAGACGCGAACAATACACAGTGGATCTACATCTCAAAATCAAAATATATACATGAATGGTATCCATCTTCAAGAAGCTAACGATGCATGATGGCTAGATATGAGGTCTTCAGAGCTCGAGCAACAACTTCAAGATCTTATAAACTCTGGTAGGAGTGTAATGCGAGTGTACATATTCACTACCAAGAGTTCTTCGACAACTTTTCAAGGAACAAACAAGAGGATCTTGGTGATCAGGTAGAGAACTTCATTGATTTTGAAAAAAGACTTTGATTGAACTTTCAGGATGGTCGGGCATGAGGACAAGAGACAAACTGCAGAAGAGCCGACTCAAGTTGGGTAAAACCTCCCTTGGACAATATCACAATGAAATATGAGACTTGGGAAGCATGACATTGACATAAGTTCACGATGCAGGAGGAAACACAGACTCTCCATATGTTTGGAAGAATAACCAAACAGAGGAGGACACAACTCTATGTTATGAGAACAACTCCCTAAGGTCATATTAAATCCCATAGATTGACGAACAAATGAAAGGATGTGCTTTTTCCAAGGGCAACTCATTGTGCTACCATAAAAATAAAATACTTTTCCCATCCTCTTTTTGGGGTATATTTCATTTTTTGTCTTTTTGAATATTTTGAAAGATTGAAAAAGAATAAAATAATGCTACATTACAAAGGAGGAACGAGTGTTGCAAACATACTAGTTCCAAGCATGAGAAACACATTGATGGTCAGAGCAAGGAAACATGTGCAGGAAAAGGACACTCGAGAAAATTCCTGCATGGGTCAAGGTGTCAAGACGCAGAGGCAAAGTGATACAAGGCTTGCGTATAAGGCATGATTCAAAGGTTCAGTTGAGAGCCACATGGAGCCGACATTAGGCCAAATACACAGGAATGAAAATGCGATTAAGAAGAAACAATAATAACATCCTTCAATGTAATTTTAAACGATCCCAGAGAAGGTAAGCTTAGTGGTTTTTCATTTTTAGAGAGTCTGAAAAAGCACAAAAGAAGACTCCACTGGGGTACCTTTTTCAAAGATAGTCTAGTCTGTTCGAAAAATGGATAAATTAGCACCGAAAAGACGTCTATTCAAAACCATTTTAACGAGTGTGATAAAGACAATATCACTCGGCAATATTTTCAATTTTAAGGAGTCTGAAAAGAAATTAACTATGGACTCGCTACCTTTTTTCTAGATTTAGTCTCCTTAGCCTGAAAAAGGTGAAATTTATTGAGGAGAAATCTCCCGGCTAGACGAATCTCCTGAGGTGTACCTTTTTCCTCCTTAATCTACAGGCCGGAAAAAGGGGTAAACTCATGCCAGTAGATGTTTTTCTGAACCAATTAACGAGTGTGAAAGAACAAGGTAACTCGACGATGTTTTCAATTTTAAGGAGTCTGAAAAGAGCTTAAGTATGGACTCTGTAATGGATTTTCTTCTGGACCGGTTTAACGAGTGTGAAGAAACAAGCTCACTTGATGATATTTTCAGTTTTAGGGAGTATGAAAAGAGCTTAATTATGGACTCCGTGGGGGTTCCTTTTTCATAAATTTAGTCCCTCGGGCCCGAAAAAGGGTTAAACTTATACCTGAGAATACTCTTCTAGCGAACCAAATTTCCTAGAGTATACCTTTGTTCATACAATTGACCATCCGGACTGAAAAAGGGGTAAATTACCACCGGACAGACGTGCCTTCAAATTTTAGTTTGGCGAGCGTGAAGGGCAACAAGATTGCTTGACAATATTTTTATGTTTAGAGGGTCTGAAAAGGTCTTAAAAGAAGGCACGTTTGTTTTTTGGGAGTCCCGAGGGTGAGGCCAAGAGTGATAATATATCCGACATGTGAAGGCTCAAACTTGTAATCAATACAATACTAAAAGGACTCTCGATCCTATAGTCATTAGCGACGACATGGACACCAAAATGCAACCAAGATCTACCTAGGGCATCCATGTGAGGGTAGGCTCTACCACTAAATTATGACACTTATAGAGAAGCAATGACGGTTCCGTGTCGTAATTTAGTGGGGTCAATCCTATGGTAAAGTGAAAAGGACAACGAGGTGCAACAAGTGGAGGTGGAATCCTAACTTAAATGCACAGAGTTGGAAAAAAAGACTTTTCACCAAAGGACCATAAAAGTTCCCCAACTCCCAAAAATTTCTCCGAACCAAATGTAAAGTGTATCGTAACATCCAATGAGAAACTCAAGAACCACGTTATATGATTTTCAAGCCAGAAAAAATGACAACGGGGGTCAAAAAATGACAAAAGGGCCAAAAAATTCTATAAATAGAAGATGGCAGCTCATTATCACCATTGCAAATTGAGAATTGACCAAAAATCCAAAAACACCCCTTTGTGAAAGAAGTTGATTCCGGGAGCTTCAGTGGACGAAACAAACTTCCGCTTGGACCAAGTAAGTACAATCTAGTCCCTCTTGCATTCCCAATTTTCCTTTTGTCATTTATTTTTGTTTTTTGGAGGGGTGCACACCTTTAAAAAGGTCGGCCCTGCGTGTATGTGGGTTGTCCAAGCACAGCTCGCGTATGCACGTGGGTAGTTAAAATTATTCCCGCGTACATACACCACTGTCCCCAATACAGCCCGAGTACATCCTCCAACATATTAAAAATTTAAAAATGCATCATTTGACTCTCCTTTGAACTTGTCATTTTTTAGGATGTATGTCCATTGGAGAGAGAGAGATCATGGGGACATTGATTCAATGGTTGAGGAAGAACCTTCTGCTATCACCACATTAAAACAATGCGGATTGTGGAAATTATTTCGGTGTCCACTCATGCGAGCACAACCCAGGCTGTTGAATTCCTTGGTAGATTACTGGCACCCATATGCAGAGGCTTTTATGCTCGAGGGATAGTCATTGACTCCAAAGACTGAAGATATTTATTTTGTGACTAGCCTTTCGAGGAGAGGGGAACTAGTCAACCTTCGTGCTTTTCCCTCTAGGACTCACTACATTTTTGAGTTGATCAAACTACACTGTGAGGTCGAAATAGATAAAGTGGGTTCCCAGGTATCGATCCACAAAATCACCAACCTATCACTGAAAGTGATAGTTTTACTTATTTGGTGGATCACTAGATCCACATCTTTACATCAGGCCTCCCGGGCGCATATGCATTGTGCAGTACAATGCTTAAATGTACGAGTGTTCGATTGGAGTACAACCATGCTAGAGTGCATGAAGAGACAACTTGTTGTAGGTGAATCCCCCTGCAGACAAGTGAATTCCCTCTTTGTCTCTAGACTCCTAAGGCCAATACAGAAAAGTTCTTAACATGGACATTGACTTCCTTTTAAATCTAATCAAGCTAATAAATGAAAGAGAAGGAGAAAGATATGAACCTTATTAGCGACATTTTTTCTTGCAAAGTCCTGGGTGAGCTTTGATCCTGAGCTCCTTGATATGTCTTGTAAAACAAAAAAAGGTACAAAATACTTCCTACTCTACTGAGATTAGCTCAAACATAGATTCATCTACTACAGACAAAATCATGTGGAACAAGCATCAATTTGAAAGAAACAGGCTAAGCATTGATTATTAATGAGAACAAGTAAAAGTACTTACAATTCTTTGAATGAAGGTGCAACATCTTCTTCCAGTCCTCCTTGTCCAACCCCTTTGCTCAAATAATCTCCACTGATTTCTTTGATGACATCTCACTCATGAGATCATAAGTTTGATGTAATTCTTAATCTCCATTGTACCTTTCACCATGAGAGGGCCTCCTTATATAACCTTGGAGAGGTCCAACCACTTGAGATATATTTGGGATAATTTGAGGATTCCACTCCTTCAGTTGAGGATCTTCCCTAAGATCATTCCTTGACCATCTATTCAAATCCAACTACCTTCAGGAATTGAAGGATTCTTCCCTTATTTGTCTCAACAAACACAAAAATTTCTCAGAAAAGGGTAGCGCTCCCCCGAAAGGGTGCACAGGGTGCTCAAACACTCCCCCAAAGAGGCTCAGGGAGCGCCAACACTCCCTGACAGTGGGTAGGGGAGCGCTCCTCTCCAAAATTCATTTTTTAGTGGTTCTTTCAATGGCAAAAGGTTTGTACTTCCTGTCAACTAATTTATCTTCTTCCAAACTAGCCTTTGATGTGTCTTAAGTGTCTTTGTGATGTTGTTAGAGGCACGACATGGGAAACATGGCAGTATGATGTTTGTGACACTTGAAACACTTGTAGTCAATATGCGACACTTGCAGACAAGATGCGACACTTATAACACTTGTAATGACGACACTTGTGACACTATCAAAGTGAGTAATTTTGAGGTGTAACAGATTGCCCCCTAAAGTATGAAGTTAGAAGACGATGATGACTAAAGTACTTTGTAGACTTTTTTGAGCAAGGGTATGGATGCATAGAAACCAAAAAAATTTGTACACAACCATCAAACATATATTATGACATGTTTCAAAACCCAAGGCAAGCATACCTATGCTTGACTGATAAAGACTTTTTAGGTATGGCCACCATAAAATACACTGCGAATCCATAATTATATTGACAAAATGGTATAACCACTATATATACAATGTGGATCTATACTCCTATGACCTAAACTGATCGTAGCCATGAAGAATACACAGTGGATCTATGAGATGACAAGACATAGCCACGAGCAATACAAAGTGGATCTATGTAACAGTATATGTGTCATAGTTCAAAAGAACTCCTTCACAACCTAGGAAAAGTATACATAAGAGTGATGACACTCAACCCAGGGTATTCTTACTGATCTCAATGTAGTACGAATCTAACTATGCGAATAGATGTCCTGATGTCGAACATGGCATAAACCACTTGATTACCGGTCAATGATGTAAACTGTTAACAAGCGTGAGGGAGATCACCATTGATGTCAATAATTCCCAAGGTACTCTAGTACATTATGATGAATGTGAATAGATGAGTTGAAGTCGAACATCCATAGAATCATCTGATCACAGGTCAATGATGTAAACCCACTATCGGACACGAGGGGGCCTTCCATTAAGGCATGCAGGTCCCAAGGTACTAACTGGTTTCTAATTCTAGCTCTTGGATAATGTGCTGAAGTCGTTAGGAATAGACTTGTAGAAGGAGGGCCTTGATGTATCCCCCATCAACGACACGAAACTGACACAGAGATGTAATTGGTAGATCAAATGAACATAGACTGACACAGGTATTGAAACAGGATATTTGTGATGGTTGACTCCCGAGGCAGATACTTCCCTTGAACACTGAGGCACACCAACAGAAACATGACATGGACCAAAACTTGATGATGCAGTGGATGTTGTGACTTTTGTCAGGTGACCCAAAGGAGTAAAAGAAACTTAGAGGATTGGCTCAGTGCAAAGGTTCAGTGGATTAAAATGCATGCAAAGACAAAGTGTCGTTTTCAAGGGCGACCGTAAGGGTTACTGGTAATGTTCTCAAAAAACTGCTTGGCTTGCTTCTTTCAATTTTTCCCCCATCCAGATAGATGAGTACCTCTTTTTAATTTAGCGATCTTGAGGAGGTAACACATGATTGATATGACTCACCTTTGGTAAGTCCCTCTTCCTTTGTTTAACGAACTGGAAGAAGTAAGGGTTCGGTATCATATGATCCCTTCAATGTGTAATTGTTTAACAAGTCTAGAGAAGGTAAACTCGATGGTTTTCATATTTAGAGAGTCTAAAAACAACTTAAAGACGACTCCAATTTTGTCCTTTTTCATAATGTTAGTCTCCCGAGGCCGAAAAAGAGATAAATTATCACACGAAAGAGGCCCTTTCAAACCTTTTAATGAGTGGGAAAGTTAACAAGATCACTCGACAATATTTTCATGTTTAGAGAGTCTGAAAAGAGATCAAAGAAGACTCCAAGGGGTTCCTTTTTTGTATATCCATGCGAGTCTGAAAAAGAGATAAAAGTCTACTCGGTTACGTTCTCATGTGTTTTAGAGAACGAAAAAGAAAAAATACTAAGCTTGGTATGCCCCCATATTGAAATCTAGTGGCTTAACTCCAGAATGATCATCAAAGACTAAAGAGATGCCCTCCAAGCTTCAATTCATTCACCGACTTTGAGGTTGTCACCAATTTATCTACTAGATGGAGAAAAAGGATAAGGGTGGATGAAATCAAGGTTCAAGAGAGGTGACTATTTCATTTTTAATGAGCTTGACACAGGAAAAGAACTATGCTCAGGGCTCTGGGTTCAATCCCCAGATTGTTGTTTCATTTTTTAACGAGCTTGCTACAGAGAGGAAAACTATTCTCAAAGATTTTGTTTCATTTTTTAACAAGCTTGCCACAGAGAAGAGAAAATATGCTCATGACCTTTGTTTCATTTTTCAACAAGCTTGCCACAGAGAGAAAAACTATGCTCATGGACTCTCCTTGATCATTGCTTCCAAGAGAATAATGTCTAGGAAGGACACCATGTCAAGGGACAAAACTTGGTCATGGATTCCAAGAGATCTTTACTGGATGGAATAAAATCACTCTGGAATGAACACATGTTGAGGGTCGCGACAGGGGTAAGGATATCAAGCTCAAAAACCCCTACCGAAGAGATCACCATGTCAACTACCAGATCCAAATCATCAGAAGTTGAAGGCATGGGAGATGATGGAAAATCGACATCAGGAGGGGAGATAGATTGTATATCTTCCCGAATTTCTTCACGAGGGGGAAGAAAAGAGGATCGATGATGGTTATCATCCTAATTTAGCTCGTCAATGATCAACATTTACATAATAGATTCATCATAGGGAAAAATTGGGGAAATGTAGTCGATTGCAGACGATAAGGAACTTAACCGTGATGGCATCGAGTAACTGTCGGGTGCCAATAGATGTCGGTCATCCGAAGAGGGAGAAGTGGATTGGATAGAAACGTATGATGTTTCGGCTGGACTAAGTGGCATAGTGTCACCTAGTGTATCGAATTCCAATGGACTAGATATAATCCAAGGGTCAGATGATTCCAAAGATTGATAAGCCATGGTCGAAATCATATCGACGGTAGAAATACGATGTGTAGTCGGTGGAAGTGGTGTAGGGAAGGTACCCATAAGGCTAGAATCTTTCAGTAAGCCAACACCAACGCTTTCATACGTGATCTTTTGGTCTCCCAAGAAAGGAATGTTGTTGGTAGAGGGAGCGTAAGCATCGGTCGTGCAGAAATCTCACTGATCAACAATGACAAATTTACCTTGATGGGGAAATTGCACACATCGAAATACTGACGAAGCAACGATAGTCATAGCATAAAACCAACTTCTTCCAAGTAACAAGTTGTAATCTAGGGGAGCATCGACCACCTCGACATCAACAATGGAAGTTTTGACACCCAATTGGATGGGTAGGGACTGTAAAATCCCATGGGGATGAAAACTTCGCCCATCGAAGGTGCGTAACATCATTGGGGATTTGTTAAGTGCGGGTGATTTTAAACTTTTCCAACATGCTAAATACATGACACAAGTTGAGGCTCCCTCATCTAGAATAGTTCGGTGGATTTGTTGATTGTGAACAACAACATCATCTTGGAAATCAAGTTGATGGGAGAGTCAAGATGTACAATTAACTAGGTTAAACATGATATGGTTGTACGACTCAGGATCAACAACGCCAATAGCGGACAAGAGCATTCTATGTTGACTGGGGCATTGCTGTATAACTTCTAACACAGACATAGCACACAGTGCTTGAGCCAAATATTCAACAATGTTGTAGTTCTAGGAGGCACATGAACTAGGATTAAAGGTATATTTACGGATAGTTCTCTTAGGAGGGCGTAAGATAGAGTCAAACATAGGTTTCTCAATATGAAGTGGTCTAGACGGAGGATTAACTGATGGAGGACTAACAGAGGATGGTGATGGATCTAGTAAAGTACCGATACTGTTAGTGACTTTTCCTCTGTTAGGGTTACCTAGTGTGTCGTATGTCTTAGAGAGAGTGTTCAAATTAATCCAATTAAACATATAAATATGTGCACTCGTCGAGGCCTTATCCTGAGGATGGATAGAAATTCCCCCAGGAGAGGGGGTTTGAGCAACCATGGATTGTTGCTGTGGAAAAGGCTGAGTAAGCACTGCGGGTTGTGAATTTCCCTAGAACATTTTGGCCACTTCATTGTGATGTGGATAGTCTCGAGTGTAGTGATCATCACCACAAATGATACATTGGAATTTCAGTTTCCATTGTGGTTGCTTTTCGGTAGTAGGTGTTTGAGCTTGATTTTTTGGTTGTTCATTATTATTAGTATTTTTTGATTTATTTTTTGTCTTCTTCTTACCTCTGGATTGTTGTGAAGGGGTAGATTGAACTTCATTCACCTCAGAGATATGAGTTTGGGGGGAGGTAGAGGAGAGTGTGGTTGACTGGGAAGTAGATTGAGTTTTGACAAAACCAATAACATCGTCTGCATGAGATGAGGGTGACGGATTGGATGGATCAGTATTAGCTTGAGAATCATTTGGAAGAAAATCATACAAAGTACCAAATTGGAAATAAACCAAATCTAAGTACTGAGCCTAAGAATGGTTTCTTCCTCGGTGACTGCGCCACCCATAGCGACTTCACGAGCGATCGGGGGTAAAAGTGATTTACTAAAACATTTCGCCAATCATATGTCAGGAATGATTACCTTGATCATCCTTCGTCATCGTCTCCACGCCTGAATATGGTCAGAGATATGCACAGAGTCAGTTTGACAAAGGGAGGTCAAGAGTTCAGTACCCGTCTCGTAGTGAATAGGTAGTTGAAAGTGCATGAGGAAAGACACAACGAGGGAGTTGAAATCATGAAAAGAAGCATGTGGTAGTTCAATATACCACTTTGTTGCAGAGCCAGTAAGTGTTCACTGGAAAAGACACAAATGTATAGAATCATCCATGAGGGAGTTTGATGAACACCACAAATGGAAATTCATCACATGGTTATTTAGATCTTCTCTAGATTTTCAGTCAAATTTCGGAATGTCAGAAGGAAGTTTAGCTGGAATAAGTGGCCAAACTGGTGAATGAAAAATAGGATCATTAGTTAACCGTGACAAGTCTGGGAGATCCAAAGTTGCAAGGAAAGGTAACTATCAGTTAATTTGCGGATGATACTGGTGTGGCATAGTAACACCAATAGGACCATAAACTGGGTTAGGTGGATAATTGTAACTAGTAGGTCCTCCTACATACGGTTGTTGCTGGCCAGGATAAGAAGGATTCAATGATGGCTGAGAAACATTTGCATAACCTGATGGGTTCTGAGCATTATAAGCTGGGTGATTTTCTTTCCCATAAGGAGGGTAAACATTTTTCCCTTGAGGAGGGTAAGGAGTAGATCCTAGAGGAAGATACACATTAGACCCATGAAGAGGATAAGGTTGTTGTCCCTGAGGACTCCAGGTGGTGTTTGGGATGTGTTATAACCCTAAATTTCACCACACATGCTTACCTGGCATCA